>ONZK01005405.1:1520-17006 GCA_900322385.1 Pharnaceum exiguum
AGCTTTGGTCTGCGGAATTCATGCATCTTCGTCAAAGCTTCTCTAATCAACTCAGGATCTGAGGTATGAAACATTAGTATAGGTCCACCCCACATGAAGTAAGTTCTCCCTGCATTTAAATTTGAGGATATCATCACACATCACAGCATCCTTAGCAACCAAACCAACATCAAATAAACAAGTCATAATTTGAATGACAAAAAAGCTTCGTTCAATGTCATAATGACCAGGCAGAAAAAAATTATATGGGATCCGGCAGAAAAATTGCTTAGTCTGAACTTGCTTAGTATACGTCCAGGCAGAAAAAACCGCGTCCAGGTCCTTATTCCACGCAGCGCAACCGTCATCAAAAGCTCACACCAATATCAGCCAAGAATACAGAAATGGAGGTCTACAGTTTTGACACTAGATCAGATGGTATACAAAAGCAACTAACTCTTAGTCAGAGAGAGGCTGGTGGTTTAGGGGACAAAAAGAGAAGAGAAGGCAAAGGAAAAAATATCCAAACCACTCGAGGCAAATTGTAACTGACAATATCTGATAACCAGCTTAGATTAAAAGACGAATTGCATTTACTATAACAAATCAGCTTCCCATCTTTTGAAAAAAAAAAACAAACAAACAGCTTCCCCTCCTTTTAAAAAGAAAAAACCAGCTTCACCCTATGACTTTGCTTAGTATTTATCCAGAGAATAATATATCATTATATCAGATAGTTTTTTCATCTCTTAAACAGATTAGACTACCAAAAGTACAAGTAACAGAGTAAACTTAAGGCATGTCACATACCAAATTTGATCATCAGCTGTTGACGGAAAGGTTCGATAAGCGGGATATAGTCATTGAACGAGCCACTCACAGGTTTTCCCCTAGCTTGATCATCCATTGCGGTCTTGTCTTTCCAATCCCCAACCAAGAATCTGTAGGAAGTTCCAGGAACTCCCTGCTGTCTCAACAACCTCTCACTCTTCTTAGGCCATATCCACAGCAAGTTTACTGCTTTAACAAACACTGTTACAGCAACCATGCAGACAACTGCAATCAGAATCGAGCTCGGTGAAATTATTGTTTCCATTTCTTGGTTCTTTCTTGATTGCTTCCAGATTACTTGAAGCAGGGAAAGGCATAAAATTGTGCTTGAATTGAGGAGTCAACTCTTTTGCTTCTATCATTTTTATTCTATATCTTCTCCCTTTCACAATCTATAGTACGTCACATATAAAGTTTAATATTGGACACGCCAACCGTCAATTTTCCATAATAATGTTAACTTATACAATGGTCAACCATGTGATTAATGACATCTCATGTTCTTCTTACAGCAAACAAGTATTCTTAATCTTTAAAAAAAAAAACTTCTATCACGCAACAGTTTCTTGGAAAAACAACCTTTGGTCGGAAACCAATCATTGGTATTTAATTTTTCTCTAAGGTCAGTTGATAAACATTTCTTTTGCCCTTTCTCAGTAAATCCTAGTATTTTGATGTGGCAGAAGTAGTCATTGACATGCATTAAATACAAGGATGAAAACAAGCATATTTCACTCGAAGTAATAAACTTAGTAAAATAATTACAATTCTGATAATATCACCTTCGAAACATAAAAACATACATCAGGAGTTAAATTATGTCCTCTGTCATTCATAGTCAGCATATACTAAAAACAAAACTTATGTACCTGTAAGTGCTGCCACCCTGCAATCCTGCATCCATCAAAAAAAAGAAGTGCTGCCACCCTGCAGACAGCCTGCACTCCTGTTGCATAAACTAAATTATATTCTCAAATGCCAATTTGAAAACTCTAAAAGGGATAGATAGCAACGTGAACATAGAAGTAAGCATCACAAGTTCACAACACTTACCTCGGCAACCTCCTATAACATGAAGCAGTATCTCTGATTGCCTTGCCCAGTCTTCAGTACAGGCAGACAAAAATGCCAGTCACTCAAGCTGTGAGCAGCTAACAAAACAGCAGTTTCTGTTCTGGCTAGACAAGACATGGCAGGATTCACTTGGAAAAAAAAAATGGTCTGACACCAGCAAGTAGAAAATATTGAACTGATACTGCTTAATTTAATCAGAGACTAGAAAAATAACAAAGAAAAAGACTGTCATTTCATAATCATTCACCAATACTTGTGAAGTACAGAATAGCCCCCCACTCAATAACAAAATGATGATATCAGAACAAATGTTGGAAATATTGAAATCCCCAATGATGTGCATCTAAACAAGGACAAAAGACTTCATCTTATATGCAAAGTCAGATCTATCTTGACAGTACAATGGTTGAATAGAGCCTTGGATCAGTAACTATCTACTAAAGCGTCACTGACAAAGCTAGGAATCAGCTGTCAAAAAAAAAAAAACCACAAAACTAGGAATCAACAAAGCTCTCTATCAAATTATCAGCTTTCGGCTGGTAGATGATCTTATCAAACATGGGCTTCATCTTCTCATTGTGGATCATTTCATCCAAAATCTTGTCCACTGAAACCTTCGATGTAGTGCTGATCTCCTGCACATTTTCTCTCAGAGACGAAGAGAAAACCAACTCTGATATGTGTTCCTTCTCCAGCTGCCTGTAATACTTGTCAAATTCTGCTGACTTTGAACTGATGAGGTGATAAACATACACATCCTTTTCTTGACCTAGCCTGTAAGCCCTGCTTATGGCTTGTCTTTCAACAGATGGGTTCCACACAACATCAAGCAAGACAACCCTCGAAGCACCCACAAGGCGGATCCCCTCACCGCAAGCCTTAGTTGAGGCAAGAAGAACTCTCGCCCCGCTTCTAGAATCATTGAAACGCTGAATGAAGTTTTGCCTCTGCTTCATCCCTTGCTGTCCATCCATATAAATAACTTCATTCCCCTCTTTGAAGCCAAAATGAGTCTCAAGCATATCTCTGATAAAGGCTAAGGAAGGAAGAAACTGGCTGAAGACCAGAACTTTCTCCCCTATGCTTAGCCTCACCAACTCAAGGAGAAACCTGACTTTAGGTCCAGAGTCAAGGTCATTCTTGTTCTTCTCAAGCAAGCTCTTCACGTCCTCCGTGAGATACTTAGGTGCATTTTTGGTATTGAGCAAAAGATAAGGATGTACAGATGCAAGAGAGAACAAGTAATCGGAATCAAGGGGGTTTTGGAGATTCGACAATTTCTGGAAACATATCTGCTGCAAGTCGGTGGGTTTAAGAACAAGCACAGAGTCAAATAGACCACGGAGTTTCTTTCTCAAGATCTCCCCTTTGTGAACGTGCACAAAGGGATTGATGCGCTTTCTCAATTCCTCAATCCTCCTCTTTTCCTCCAATGTGCAGTTAGTTGGGTAAATAGAGACACTTTTACCCTGATGAGATATCCTCCCACGCTTCATCTGATAATCTGCACACTTCCCTGCTAAAACTGGATCCACAAAATCTGGTCTCACCAAAGATATCGTATTCATGAGCTCCTGGAAATTGTTCTGGAAAGGTGTGCCCGAAAGGATGATCCTTTGCTTTGTCTCAACATTAGCAAAGACTTTATAAATGAGACTTTTAGCATTCCTTGGAGTATGACCTTCGTCTAAAACTAAAATATCCGACTTCTTAAGAAGCGCCTGCCTTATAGAATCATCATTGCTCCCTCTATTTCCAGCATACTGCTCGAACAGCCTGTAGCTAATGCCCAAAACGCCCTTACCCATTTGCCAACTGTAAAACTTAGCCTTAAAATTTTGATTCTTGACCCTGGAATTCTGCAACAAACTGCAGATCTTAAGGTCTTCTTCTCCACAAAAGTCGAGTACATTTAAATTGAAAAAGGGGATATCAGACCATCGAGCAAACTCCTCTTCCCATGTGAGGAGCATGCTTCTAGGGGCAATAATGACAGGTCTTTTTTTTGGGTATTGCTTTAGATAAGATTGAAGGAACGCGATTGCCAGAAGAGTCTTCCCAGTTCCAGGAGCATGGCATATGATGCATCCACCCAAATCGTACTTCGTGGGTTTATCGAACTCTTCCCTTTTAATTCCTCCAGCGATGTTTCTCCAGATAAACTCGAAACCCTCTCTCTGGTGGGGGTGTAAAGTCTTCCAAATCCCGGGGATCAGCTCCCACACTGTACCATGGGTGTCTTGAGGAGGAGAATGATCACCTCCAACATCAGAGGCCTTATCATGGAAGTGAAACCTGCTGTCAGAGGCTAGCGCATCCTCATTTAGAAACTTTTTATAGCCTCTATTCGAGGACTTCCCAAATGGATCCTTGTTCTGCATAGAGAAAACCAAAATTCACTACATCGATTTGCATGTCAGTCGTCAAACAGATAAGTAAACAGACTAATTGTGCCTGGTAGATAAGTTCGTACATAAGAAACAATGCTTAAAGGTTACATGTTGAAGCACCATACTACGCACATATCAATGCAGTTTGTAATATGCACATACCGTCAAGCAGTACGGTTTGCTTACAAAAGAAATACTGAAACCCACTCTGGGGCGAACAAGACAGGGAAAAGAAGATACATTCGCAATTAAATCTCACTTACAAATTCTGGAGTCAGATCTCTGATCTCAATGTACACAAACGAGCATAACTTGCAGACAATTCCAACTTCCTCATCAAGGATAAGATGATGGTTTCCCACAAAGCAACGCTTTTCTGGCAAATCTACATGATCTGAAGGAGTTAACAGCTGGTTGTTGTCCTGCAAAAGTCACCAAAGAGTAGCTATAAATGATTTATGTATTGGAGCATGGTAGCTCATTTATAAAAATAAAAAATGTAAGATAGCAGCTCCATTTCACAAGACACTGAAGTTAATCACAATTAAATTTGTGCATTACATATGAAAACATGCAATTCTGGCCCCGGAAGCTCATGAACCACATTTCTAAGCATTATTTGCACATTATGCCGCTGAACATATTCAACAAATTAAATCTTGGCATCATGAGCCAAACTAAAATCCGATCAAGAAGATATGTTAAAGATGACAATGGGTGAAAAAGAAGATTGCTCGCTTTTCACCATCATAAAGAAGATATGTTAAGAAACAAATTCCTTGTCAAGGCAAGATGGAAAAAACAGCCAGAGACTGGCAAAAAAAAACAAGATTAGTGCAATGATCAGGGAGACCAATTCTATAAACATTACACACATTACCACAACATAAGTATTGTGCATTGATTAGTCTGGTGGAATTCATGATGAAACCAGGTATAAGCTACCCCCGAGTATGTATTCCCGAGTTCAATGAAATTAAATTCATACCTAATCATAACCAATACAGAGTAGTTTGCAAACAAACGAAGTGATCCTTAAATCAGTGACAGATAATTTCCTATTTTCGTAAGGGGATTTGATGCATGGCTCAAAACAGATTGTATAAAAATGCTGACTGGTCAGAGAATGTTAGTACAATAATGCAATGGATATGCAACTCAACTAACATTGTCTATTGAATGGAGCATCAACCGTTGCCAAAAAAACAGAAAAGAATGGAGCACCAAGGCTGAAGTTATCGCATAACCATATATTGATGCTTAGTTATAAGCTTAAAACTAAGGAGGTCTGCAAGAAGTAAATTAATGAGGTAAAAATGCACCGCATTCGAGAAAGATAAGGTAAAGAATGAATACATTAACATAACCTGCAGACTAAAACCTGGTCTAACTCTGGTGGGCAAAATTCACAACCAGGTCATGAGACAAGTGAAAATTAAGGATGTCTACACAAACCAGTTACTATATCAGACGACAAGTTAAAGCACACATATTTCATGAAATCAAAACACATATATGATGCATTAGAAGATCTTCTAATCTGAGAAGTACTAACCGAGAAACAGATGTCAGAGCCAATGTCACGAGCTCCAAGAGCAATATCCATATCCTTCCAAAGGCTGTCCAATTCCTTTTCTTCTTCGGACTTCTCCAAAGGTTCCACCTTCTCCAAACCAAAACTAAACTTCAACCTAAGATACGAGCTGCTATTAGACGACATAAGGTCCTCAAAATGCTTACCCCCGTTCTCACATATCGTGTCAAGAATTTTCTGAAGCTCATCATCCTTAAGACCCTGTACTCGTTTTCTCTTAGAGGGAGGCTGTAATTCAGCACTTCTATCCTTAGGCGGCCTAACGCATCTCCTTTTTACTCCACTCACAACTGGACCTTCAGGCTTCAGGACATGATGCTTATGTCTTCCATGACCTTTCTCATCACAAAACTCACCACTATTTAATGATACTCCAATTGCACTCTTATTCTTACGAGGCATATCTGGCTCACTCTTGACACCGTTCACTCCTTTCTGAGATTTGAGAATATTAAGCTGATATTTTCTATGATCACCATCATTTAATTCATCAACTTCAGGACCCTCACCATCTTCACTACCACTTGAAGTAATCTCATCTAAATTCACCGGACAAGTTACTGTTCCGTCTTTTATTGTTTTCCTTCGGTACTTAGGCTTGAACCTCGACCTCGTTCTTCTTCCTATGAAATCATCTTCTCCAGCATTATTCTCAGGAAACTTTAACAATTTCTTCCCTTCATACACTCTAGTTTGAACCAAAGACTTACAATTTAATTCACTTCCCCTCTCCAATCCCTTGCTATCATTCTTCAACAAAACTACATCACTGTTTTCACTATTCTCCACATCATCTCCACCACCACTAGTTTGAACTTCCGAATCAGAATGTATATCCCGTCTCTTACTGTAATTCTTCAACAAAACCACATCACTATCGTCACTATTCTCCTCATCATCTTCACCACCACTGACTCGAACCTCGGAATCAGAAGTTACTTCCAGTCCCCTCATCCTTCCCTTGTTATAATTCTTAATAAAAATCACACCACTGTCACTACTCTCCTCCTCCTCCCCGCCACCACCACCAGTGCCAACATGACTATCCTCATTTTCACCATCATCATCGCCACCGCCGCAACCAGAATCCCTTTCTTCAGAACTAGAAGACACTTCAGGCTCATCTGCTGATAAATCATTGTCATTAGCCTCACCCCCATCTTCCTCACCAGATGATGAAGAAAACCTAAAATCAGATACTGATTCTTTATCAAAACCCTCAACCCTACCATTATTCACATTACTACAGAAATCATTCTCATTTTCACCTACGAAGTCTAAATTTGAAGCATTTTCTTCCCCAGAACAATGCACATTATCATTCTGACCATCAATATCCTGACTATCATCATCATCAAGATCATCATTAAATGCATAAGGGTTCCAACTCTCTCTTATTATCTCCACTGAACTATCACTATCACTACCACCATCACCATCACCATCATGCACATTATCACCTTGATCATCACCCTTACCACCATGATCATGATCATCAACAAACCCCACATTGGATTTTCCACCATCATTAAGGCCACTAACACCAACCTTCTTGTCAAACTCAGCTTTATCGATCACCATAACAACATGATCATCATGATCAAGATCATCACCACCACCATTTATTTTCAATCTTTCACTAACTCTCTGTTTCCTAAACTCTCTCTTAGCAACCTTACGTGACTTTTTAATCTCATTAAAAAGTTTCTGCTGATTTATGGCTCTTTGTAGCCTTGTTCTCTTAGCCACAGTCTCATGCACCATCTTAACTGAAAAATATCATCTACCCACAAAGTTTAAGCCTTTGAAGAAGCCAAAACTTGAGTAAAAGAGACAAACTTTAGTGGTTGCAAAACAGGGGAATGAGAAAGTGAAGAGACTTGGGGAAAGGTCGGGAGAGAGAGAGAGTGGAGTGCCGTTGGAGAAACCAAGGAGACAAAAACAACTTGTGGGGTATTAATGAACTGGTAATGGTCATAATTACAGTGTAAGTTAATGCAGTGAAGTGAAGTTAGAGAGGCTTTTGGGGTTACGAGGTGAGAGAGTGAAGTGAAGTTAGAGAGGCTTTTGGGGTTACGAAGTTAGAGAGTTTGTGTTGGACACTTGGAAAAAAAGGCGCCAAAGACAAGACAAGGAGGACTGACGACAGTACATGACGTGGGAAAACGTAGGCCAAATGGAAAACTTTTGGTCACATTTTTAATTTGAACTTAAGTGTTGAAATGTGATTAACTCAAATGTGATTAATCTAAGTTCTTATCTAGTTAATATCCAATATATTATAATAATTCTATTTATATTTGGTCCTAGTGAGACTACATAGTGAGAGACAGAGAGCTTTTCAATGATATACAAAGAACAATAATGGTTATCTTGTATTACAATTTTTTAAAATCAATTAAACGAGATCAACTGAACTAAAAATAGGTTTTTAAGGTTGAAAAAAGTGCTCTTTAGAATTGTTTAATATAAAATCATGTTTCAGTTTGAATACCAAAATTATAGAAATTGTAAAATAGTGGGAAAGTTGTGTAGTTGTTTGGTTGAGTTGTGGGAAAGTTGTGGTTTTGATATTGGTTGTCAACTTATTAGTATTAGCTTGGTAATTGTATTTGGTCCTTTTGATGGTAGAGAAAATGGTAGCTCATCCTTTTGTGTTTCTCTAATTATTTATATCATCTTTAAATTAAGCTAAGGTTTTTGGTTAAATTAACTAGGATGTGGTATTTGAATTTGCTGATATTCGTTAATAATTTGATGAGTGTATATAGTTTGCTTTCATGTTTGTTAATTGGCATTGACCCGTTCGTGCTAAAGGCTAATTGCTCAAGAATTTGTTTTGATTCTAGTTTGTTTTTGTCATATACCCAATTCATTGTGAAGAAGTAATTAATTTGGAACTATCCACTTGACAAGTTGGCTAGTTTGATCTACAACTTATCATTAGGTTAAATTGATAGCAAGTTATGTTTAAGTGGTGATTGACTTTGATATTTATTAATGCTTGTAATTTTTCTTTATTAAAGGATGGCCTCTACATCTACCCTAATAAAATAACCCTTATTCTATTTGCACACCTCACTATAGGAAAAATCAGTGCCTTCTTTTATTTTTTTTCCCAAAATACCCCTAAATAAAAAACCCATAAATTAATTTTTTTGCTGTAAAATTTTTAATTCTGCATTTTTTCTTGTTACACAATATGGACAGTGTCGCCATAATTGTTCACTCTAATTATGGCGAAGCTGGCCATACTAGACGTTATATGGCGGAATCCGCCATAACTATTCCGTTTTGTTATGGCAGAACTGGCCATAACCTTTGGTCATTTATGGTACAATTGGCCATAATATTATGGCGAACTGTGCCATATAATACGCATTTGTTATGGTCACATATGCCATAAAAGTCCATTCATTATGGTAGCATTTGCCATAGTTAACAAAATTATGGAGACTCTGCCACAATGATCCGATAAATTATGGTAGCGTCCGCCATACTAAAAATTGCTATGGTTATGTTCACCATAATATGTTGCGAAATATGGCGACCGCGGCCATAATTGTGTAATAAGGTATGGCCAAGTTAGCCATAACCGTTTGAACTTAGGGAGTCAAATTAAGCATCGATTTCAGCGTCAATTTATATAGAAGGGCAATTTGGTCCAAATAAAAAAGGGTGCAAAAAAATGTCATGTAGTGACGAGTCCAAATAGCAGCCCTCTAAAATAAAGCCAGAATGATCTGGCTTTTTCAAATAATAGGGGTTATTGTCAACACCATGCAAGAGTTTCTGCATTATTGCATTGATTTCAAGTTTCAAAAGAAACTTCACTTGAAAAAACCCATGAAGAGAGATTTTAACGTAATTCGTTATTTAGCCGGAGCTCTAATTCAACCGTGCATTGGATTCCTTTAAGGTATTTCACCACTACTTGAAAATCTACTCTATTCACAAGCATCATATGTTACGTTGCAATTATTTTTGATTATTTTTTTAAATAATCCTACATACATATTTGAATAAAAGTCCATCAATTAGCAACCCCAAGCTCTTTCCAATAGGCACTAGCTAAATAATTAGTATTCGACAACATAGCTTTGTTAGGTTGTACTTGATTATAAGAGATATATTTTCTACGATCATTGATCGTACCATTTCACATTCTTTAAGTTTGACATCCAAGAAATTAATTATAAAGAGAGTTTTCTTCTTTTTTCCTTTATGAACTACAAGACCCTAGTGATTTTTTTTTCGTGAATTTGATACATTGTTTTATTGTAGCTTTTAAGTACTATTCGAACACACGATTTTTTTTTACTTGATATCCCAAATGTTTACGGTAACCTTTAATACCACCACAAAAGTACCTCATAGTAGGCCAAACCCTAATAAGTCTCGAAAGACAATAATTTTTGAGCGATACTGAGAATTACTTTAATCAAATATGCATCTTTTCTACCTTTAACACTTTATATATTGTAAGATATAATATACTACGTAATATATTATAAATTATATTATATATTATTGTCCTTATGAATCAGATCTTGCCATCTTAATTTCCCTGTAATGGATCATGTATATTACTAGTGGCAACCAACTACTTAATATTGAACAACTCACAACATGAAGCCTAACTCAAAAATATTTATGACATTGTTTACCCTACACTATAGCAACATAGGTGAGAGATGATATAATAATGGTGGATCTAGAAATCTATTATTATGTTTTCTTTAGGTTTACATATAAAATCTATACATGATATTTAGTTCACTAATATTGAGACAAGTTCTTTAGAAGGTGCTTTAGTTTTTGTTTGCGCTCTACTATAAGTTTGATTCTCATATTGATCGCTATAGATTCTTGTTTCAAAAAAAAAAAAGGTGAGGCAAATTGTTAGATGGAGTTCCTTAATATTATAAAGCCACACGAGGTATGATAACGTCAGGTTGGCTTAAAATTGTGTGTTAATGCATATGAAAGGTAGTAGTAAGTTACAGTTTACTGCCGATCACAATTTCCATTACCAGGTAATTCATTTTAATTGTTGCTTTTAATGATATGCATTTTGTTTTAGATGTTTGGTTTTAATTTTAATAGGAGTTGAAATAATATATGTTGTATAATGTTTCAATCAAATGTAGTACTTAATACCATTAAAAAAGAACTTAAACTTAATGATTATGTACATCTTGTATGTAGAATTGCCGCATAAATCAGTATATTTGTTTCAAATTGAGTCTCTTATAAGACAACCTATTGTTCATTTAAGTTCATTTCCCCCTTGGTTATGACATGTTTGAAATATCAATGGTCCTACTGGCTTGCCTGTATTTTCCGGAAAAGTAACGTGGACATGTCGTTTTGGCTGAAAATTTCAGCCGAAACGACATGGGTGTTGCTGCTTTCACCCGTCAGAGAAGCAATGGTGGCCTCTATGTTCTATGTTGTTTTAAACTTTTAAAATGGGTTTTATATGTTTAAAAAATTTAAAAAAATATCAAACGTTTGTTTCTTTATGCTCTACATTAAGAGTAGCATTTTGATACACTTTATTCATAAAATGAAATGAAATGAATAATAATTATATTGATTGTTATGAAAGACAAAAAAAGTGTAAGTGATCCATCTCCACTCATAAATTGGATGAGCCAAATGTGAGAGAAGGGGTAAGCTAAACTTGGGTCACCACTACGGATGCTCTTATTGGTTATAGGGACATTGGGACAATTGGATATTTTTTAGTTTCAAATCCCCTCAACGAGCTGTGAGGTACTCCGTATGAAGTAAGTAGAGCTATTGAGGTGACTTGACTTGAAACACCTCGGTTTAATTTGGGTCAAAGTTGGCTCGTTGAGCGAGTTGACTCGATCAAAGTCGAGTCATCAAAGAGCGAGCTGACTTTGAGTTAGGGTGGGTAGCTCGGCCAAAATCGGTTGTAGTAGTGAAAGTTGGTCTAATTCGGTAAAAGTTGGTTTAAATGGAATAATTCGATCCGATTCGTCTCGACTTAGCATAGCCATGATAAGTCGTTCCAATTCGATTAAATTCGGTCAAAATTTGGTTGATAAATCAATCAAATTTGGTTAAAGTCGGCTCAATTCGAGTCATTTAAAGCGACCATCAGATTATTTCAAGTCAACTTGATTCTTAATCAGCTCGAAGTTGGCTAATGACTAGGTGTAGAAATAAGCAAGTAACCACACTTTAGTTAAAAAGTAAAAGATGGACCCACCCACTTATTAGTCCCCGTCAGCTGCTGGCGGTTTAAACGGCCCAATTGCCGCATAAACAAAGGCAAAACAAAAAATTAAATAAAAAAAAAAAACCCCAAAAACTCATAGTAAAGGGCAATCCATGGGAAAAATTCAAATAGAAAGACCAATACAGACAAAACAGAGGGACACAACACACAACACAAACAAGGAAAGAAAGAGGGAAACACAACAAAACGCAACACAACACAACACCCATCATCCTCCTCTCACAGCTCTACATCCCCCCACCCGGACACAAAGTCACAAACCCAAACCCAAACCCAACAAAAAATAAACAAAACTCTTACCTTTTGTCGTCAAATCTCCGTCAACTCTTTTTTTTTTGTTTTCACACATTGGTCCCGATCCAAAAAAATCCCTTTTAAAAAAAAACTCTTTTACGATCCAATCCCTTCAATATACTTCGATCTTTTTCTTTTTTCTTTTTCCTGTGGTGCTACATTGTACGCAATATTGTTTGTGGGTATTTATCTTTGTTGTCTGATATAAAAGAGAATTCAAAGATAAAATGTCGTCATTGTCAACGATCAGCGAGGAGCTTGGTGAGCTCGACGGCCAAATCAGTGACATTTTTCGTGCATTGTCGTAAGTCTTCTTCTTTTAATTCTTTTTATTTGTCATGTCGGATAGTTATGATTATTATTGTTTTGCTAGTTTGTTTAGCTGAGCTGCATTATACCCATGATTGTAAAATGAAGATTTTTCTGTTCAGTTTGCTTAATTGAGATTTTTGGCATTGTGGGTATGCTTGATTTAGTATTTAGCAGTTCGGATTAGTAGGGGTAAGGTTGCGTACATCTTGACCGCCTAGATCCCACCTTAAGTGGGACACACCTGTCGACCGGGATGTTGAGGTTGTTTTGATTTGATTTGGCTACTGAGTGCACTGATTAGTACTTTTAGACTTTTAGTAGATGCAAATGCAAAAAGGAAAAGGAAAGAAAAGAAAAGGGAAGGATCTACTTTGAGTTGGGAGAATTAAAGGAACTCCCTCAGGAAGGATATTCTGTGAGATGCAAGTGATGAGAATTTATTAACATTATAGAGTTTATGGCATTCTACTTTTGGAACTTGTTTTAGAAAGAGGATAACTTTACTTGATTTAGGAATGTCATTAGTGTCCTTTTGTTATTTTGTTTTTATTTTAGATAGGCTTTGCCTAACTAATCCCAAGAGCCTTGAAGTTAAAATCTCCGGTGGCCCTAAGGTGACTCGAACTTTGGACCTGTGGAATAAATCTCAGAAGTCCTATCAATTGATCGACCCACTCGTGGTTAAAGGGGGATGAAAGATTTTTTTTGTTTTTTTCTTTTGTGTTTTTTGTATGTATTGAGCAAGAAGGGTATAGTTAGCTGTGTCCTATTGCATCAGTTGATCAGTATACTTGTAGTGTCTGACCATGGCATCAATGCGAAGGTGTTACTGTGTTAGTTCTAATTTGTAAGATTGTTGATTGTCGTGTTTCTGCTCCATGTGCTCCTATGTTCTATTTTGATGCTGTGCTCATTGCGATATCTCTAGTCTGTTGTTGTGCGACACGCTAACGTGTGTGTGTTTCTTTTTTTTTTTTGGTAATTCCTGCAGAAATGGGTTTCAGAAGTTGGAGAAGATCAAAGATCCAAGTAGACAGAGCAGGCAACTGGAAGAACTTACTGATAAGATGAGGGACTGCAAGAGGTAACAGTTAACAAATAGCTTCACTCGATGCCTTGTTGGTTGTGGGTTTCAATTTTAGTTATGATAGCTTTGTATGAGCATGGAAAATGCATGCTTATTGGCATTCCTTTACCATACAGCAGGAGGGACAAGCTTAAATCACATGTGGGAGTTAATATTGGCATATTATGAAATTGTCTTCATGATGATGTTAGATATCTGATTATCTTTAAAGCATCTATAGGACAATGCAAAGAATACTCTTAATCAACGCAAAATTCCTATTTCTGCCAAAGCTAGAATAAAGGGCCAATGGATTGTTATGGTTAATAACTTAATGAAATAATGCAGTATTTCTAAAACTGATCTGACCCCAGATAGAGTAGGCGCCCAGTAATGTTCAACTAGAGAACAAATGCTTATTTACTGTTTGCCTTCATATCCCTTCCTCTTTTCTTTTCTTTTTTTCGTCTTTTTGCATTTTCCTTACCTCCCATGCCAGTGACTGAAAGTCTTTGCCTACCCCAGGCTCATCAAAGAGTTTGATAGAGAAGTGAAGGCTTTAGAAGGCAGGACTGATCCAAGCACGAACAGGATGTTGACTGAGAAAAAGCAGTCCATGGTTTGTCTTCCTTTTATTCGCTTCTGTTTTAAAATTTATTAATGGCTTGCAACGACATTTTTCATTAAGACGGATTCAGGTTTTGGATTCAAAGTTAGTGAAAGGTCCTATAATCCTTTCGTTTGGTTGCCAAACTATAACTAGTTCCCAGATCATATTTTGGCCCTAAAAATTCCATCTATATACGGTAGTAGCTGCTGCCATTTGGACCTATTATGTATCAACTTTCAACCTTTGTTCTAAGAATGCATGATATATATAGATGGTGTCTCTTCAATTTCTGTAGCGGGATTTTTTTATATTTTATTTTGCGTTTAACTTGAATGTTTTTAAGCTAGCTGGTACTAACTCTGTTGTTCGTGTTTCTACGCAGATTAAAGAGTTAAATTCCTATGTTGCCTTAAAGAAACAGTAAGTGACTCTCCCGTTCATTATGATGAAATCACTTATCTCTTGAGATCATTTTCTGAATTCTCTAGTTGACAAGGGTGTCACAAACAGCTGATTTTTAAAGTAGAGATAGTCTCACACAGTCAGTGGATAGTTGTTGTAATACTTTGTGACAGCTTTCTTTTTTGATTTTGCACAAAATTTAGTGAAGTAGAAGAAACACGGGTGTTTGAGCTTGATTGAAACTCTTTGAGCAGATTTGCCCTTGGAACAAATTTGATTTCATTGATGAACGCTAAAACATGAAAATTATTGCATCACATCATCAATTAGCATGAAAGACCAACGTTACTTTAGTTTTTGTTTATTAGTTCCTCTCAAATTCATATCTTAAATTATTGTTTTGGATGGTGATATCAATGGATAGAGACCAAGCTTGACACGAGTCCCTTTTTTTTATTTGACAAGTGTTTTCATGATAGAGAAGGGGTCTGTGATGTAAATATGGCTCAACTGAACTGGATGAGGTTAATAAACATAATGCAGTTCAAACTTACACGATTGATGAAGGAGGCCTATTGATTTCACATCCCTTCTCTTTTCACCTTTAATTTTTTCGGAGCCTAATACTCTGGGAGTTCGGTCCATGGGAGGGGGGGGGGGGGT
>ONZK01005410.1:3717-14876 GCA_900322385.1 Pharnaceum exiguum
AGGATATCAACCCTCTAATCCAAGAGAGCGATGAATCCTATCTTGATTATCACTACCCTCTCTACGCTTCAGCGCATACCCAATGACCGCTATATGGTAACCATGTTTCAGGATACGTCTACCGGTATCAAAGTATAAGGTTTCACATATAGGATAATATGATAATCTCAAGTCTAAAGATCACTTACGCTCGTTCATATTGAGAATGACTAATGACGCCATTCATGTAGTCTTCTCAATTGCGGATCGGTCCGGTGTACTCCTTTATCCTTTGAGCACCCATATGCATGACATGGAAATCCATCCCTCGGTTCAGTGAGAAGAACCACTAGTGTCATCACATATGTTGGTCATTGTAATCACTAATGTTCCCTCTTAGTATTACTTCCGACCAAGGACATTGTTTAAGAATATTATCATGTCATAAAACTCCCACTAGTGATGAATATCCTCAACACTCTTCTTGAAATGTTCTAATATTCTATGGAACTTTATTATAATTTAAATGCGAGCAGAAAAGCATATAAATTGAATAATAAATACTGCCTTTTATTAATGTAAAATCCATAACAAATACTAAAGTGTCTTGGCACTATGTGCACACACCAACATATTATGCGTGCTTAAATAAAATTGGTGGCGGCTCTTGTTCAATAGCATGCGCATTCAACTACCTAGTGGGTAGGTGCACGGGTTTACCTAGTCAAAGTGGATTCATTTCCCTTAGATTGGGGCCCCTGTGCCTACAGCAGGTATGATTTGTTTGGTACAATTATAATTAGCAGTTAGCAGTTTGCAGTGTTAAATACTAAAGGAACACAAAATACTCTTCAAAATGCTGTTGGGAAGAGCATTTTGAGAAGAGCATTTTGTGGTCCCAAATACTCTTTTTAAATGCTCTTTACCAAACATTTCTAATGGTAGTCAAAATACTCTTTGAACTTTAAATACTAAATGCTCATGCTAAATACTCTTTCACCAAACAAGGCCTTTGCCCAACATAAGGCTTAAAAAAAAATTATTCCATCTCAACACCCACTTTAAAACTAATTCCCAAACTATCGTTCACGTCATCCGAGAAAACGGGGCCGTCACAGAAGGAATAAGTCGCCACAAGCCGTGGCGAATATGAAGAGTTAAGTCGCCACTTGTATTGGCGACTAACAACAATGGTAAGTCGCCACCCCCGGTGGCGACTTACCTTGTTCAAAATATCTCAACACCAGAAAAAATGATACTTTATACGCTTTTATTTCACGTTTTTCCACGCTAAATAGCGCCGAAACTGCTTATAGACGCTCCATAAAGCGTCACCAATATCTAGGCTCTTTTGTTGTTAGTTTACGACGCTAAAAAGCGTCATTCAAGAAGCGTCACATCGTTTATAAAGGGTCAACATATCTAGGCTTTTTTGTTGTCGGTTTAAGACGCTAGAAAGCGTCATTCAACAAGCGTCACATCGTTTCAGCGCTTTTTTGTGTGGCAGTTTATCATTTCTTTTGACGCTTTTTAGCGTCACTTTTTCTTTTCACTGTGCAGGATTTGTTTTTCCACAAGTATAAGTCGCCACTTGTAGTTGCGACTTAACCCCACTTAAAGTCGCCTCCCAGGGAGGCGACTTTGTTTTTTCCGTGACGGCTCCGTCTACCCTCATGACATGGACGGTAGTTTGGGTATTATTTTGAAAGTGGGGGTCAAGTGGGAATTTTTTTTTAAGAACCCTCCTTTGGGAAAAGACTCAAGGCAGCCTGGCACAATGAAAACTGTTTGTCTTAATTTTCTTGAACTGAAACGAATCAAACGATGATATTTCAAATGTCTGGCTTGTTTTTTTTTTTGACAAGTTAATGTCGAGTCTTCTCCCTACAAAGGGTTATTAAAAAAATAATTCTCACTCAACTCCTACTTCCAAACTATTTCCCACACTACCGTCCACGTCAGCAGCTCATACGGTTCCGTCACAGAACGCGTAAGTCGCCACCCCTCGGGGCGACTCTATCGAATAAAGCGTGGCGACTTTGCACTTTTCCAAAAAAAAAAACACAAATTTTTAAAAAATTTCAAAGGCAAAGTCGCCACAGGCAAAGTCGCCACCTCTAGTGGTGACTTTCCTCTTTTTTCTGTTTAAATTTTTTTTTTTAAATTTTATTTAAAGTTGCCATGTCCGGTGCGCGACTTATGTTTCCGTTACAGAGCCGTTTTGTTTGCTGGCGTGGACGGTAGTTTAGGAAATTGTTTGAAAGTGGGTGTTGAGTTGGAATTTTTTTTTAATAACTTTTGGTTAGGAAAAGACTCAGTTAATGTCTGCTTGTTTCATTCCTTGATATCAAATGTTTTAAAGTTGACCACTGAAAGTAATAATAACAAAACATAAAAGAATATCGCACTTCATTCTCTACAACAACTGGCCAACATACTAAGGGTACAAATGTACAATGGACATTAAACAAAAAGTTGACCAAATTCATATGCCACATCAGCGATTTTAACAGTCAAACTGCCAAATTAACGGTCAAAGCATTAAAAGGGTAACGGGAACAAACCTCAGGTACCCAAAAAAATATATTGAATACCTCGGGTACCCAAACGTACAATATGGTATATCTCAGATACCCAAAAGGTAAAATATCCAAAAAAAAAAAACAAACTACTCATGCTATAATTACAAAAAGGAAATTTTACATTTTGGGTATAGATATATCATATTGTCTGATTGGGTACCTGTATTATTCGATTTGTTTTTATAGGTACCTAAGGTTTAGTTCCGTTATCTTTTTGGGTCCTCCGTCAAGTACATGTTTGACTGTTAAATGTAGGGGTACATGTGTCATTTCCCATTAATTTTTTTTGTTGGAGTCATTTCCCCTTAATTGGCCACGAGCCCACGAGGCAATACTCCCTCCAAAACCCATCTATTTTTCATTTCCTTACTTCATCATTTCCTTTCTTTCTGTAAGTGTCTCTGTCCTCTTCTCCATTCCATTCTCCATGCTACATTTTTCTTTCTCCATTTTCTAATCTCCTTGTGCCATTCTCATGTTGTGGATCATAACATTATACAAGGGTGCTGCTCACTAATCTCCTTTATTATAAAAGACTAAGTCGAATAGAATGAAGGGTACTTCTTCACTTAATTTTTTTTTTACTTTAGTTTATTATTTGCATGCATGAATTGTTCTTTTGTTAATTAATATACCTATTGGTATTTGGGTTGGTTGTTTGTCTGATAGTTTATTAAGAAAATTAGGGTTTCTTTGTTTAACTGTTAATTACAAAATCGAAGATGATAATTAGTTTAATAATTGGGGCTTTTATGATATTTATGCTATTTGGTTATTTAATTAGTAAACTGTGTAGTTATGTTATCGAAATAATAAAAGAATTTGATGTTATGATTTTTCCGTATTTCGAAAATGTCAATTAATCGTTGTAAATTGTTTAAATATTGGGGTTTTCATTGAATGTGGTTTGGTAATTTGGTTTTTTCTAGTATTTTGGTGGTGTTGTAGGGGGTTGAATTTCTGGAAATTTTGGGTGTGGGATGGTTTTCTGGGTGTAGGGTTGATCTTTTGGAAATTTGGTGTATATGGGTATTTTCTGGAAATTTGGTATATGAGGGTGATTTTTTCTGGATTTTTTGTATATGGGGTTGATTCTTTCTGGAAATTTGCTGGCGGTGAAGGGGTTTTGTTCTTCTGAAAATTGGGTGGTGTACAAGAGGGTTTTTTCTGGGATTTTGCTTCATGAGAGGTGGAAATTCTAGGCAACTTCTGCTAGTTTCTCTTTATTTAATGATGGGGTTGATGATAACCGATGGTCGATGCCACTCCCTCTATAAAGTCTATAGAAATGCTTCAATCAAACAATGACTGTTGGAGCACTCAAATCATAGCCCACCATTACATCTCCATGAGCTCAAACCGTTGATTCTTATGATCGTTCTCATTTTTGCAAAAAAAATCTAAAATCAACTCATCGCACGCATACAACTTCAACAGACTTAACTACAAGGGTAAAATGGACATTTCACTGAGAAAAATTCAAAAAGACCATGTCACGTCACTTATTTTAATAGTCAAACAGGGTACTTGACGGTCAAATACCCAAAATTATAACGGGACAAAACCTCAGGTACCTAAAAAAAATATATCGAATACCTCAGGTACCCAATCAGACAATATGATATACCTCAGGTACCCAAAACGTAAAATATCCTTATCCTTACAAAAATACCATATATTCTCTTCTAAGACATTGAATGACAACCTTAGCCAGATTAGCCCACCCCTCTCTACTTTCCCCTCTTGTCCACCACCAGATTTACTCTTAACCACCACAACATATCTTTCTCAGTTCTTACTCCTTCCTTGATCCATCTCTGTACTCTTTCTCCTATCTCGCTCTCATAATGACTTTCTCCCACTCTCACCCCTACCCATTATGAAAAATAAAATTATGTATTTTTATCGCTTAAAAGCCATACATCAGCATCGGCGACATCGAAAACCATGAAACCTCCTTCGATCGTCCATGACAAGTGGTTCGTGAATCATGGTTTTTATTTTGCTCGATCAAGAACATTAGATGTACGTGTGGTGGCAATGGTTAGAGGCGGCGGTGGTCGACGGATGACGGTGGTGTGAGACTGCTAAGGCAGTGGGAGTTGGTGCCTTGGTGGTGGCGGTGGACAGTGGATGACGTTGGTGTGAGACTGTTAAGCCAGTGGGCGGTGGTGACGAGGATTAACTGGATATTGGTTGCGGTGAAAATTGGTGGAGATAGCTTGTGCCATTGTGGTCGACATTTTCGTATGAAGTACTCATAGGGTCTGGATTAATACCATGAATACATGATGGACATCATCTCTCAAGTGGGAAGCAATAATGTATAATGAAGTCTTGAAACCAAAACAGTAATCAAGAAACGATTTTTTTTTTGGTTTGTGAAATTTGGTTGCAAGTTGTGAAAAGTTGGAAAAACCCCAGTTTGAAACCAAAATTTTCCGAACACGTTTTGGTTTTGAAAGTAACTTTTGGAAACAGAAAACCAAAATTGGCAACAATCCCAAACAGCCTCTAACAGTTTGGGTACCTGACATTTGAGCTCATTTTGTTTTGGGTGCTGGATATTATTATTTTGGGTGCCTGAGGTTTCTATTCTGTTAACATTTTGGGTATTTGATCGAAATCTGTTAAATTTTTACCGTTAACTTAATGACTTGTCATGTTATTTTTGTGAGATTTGTGGGTGAATGAAAAACCAAAATTGCCCTTTATTTAACTATAAAAACCCAAAGTGTTAACAACACTTTGAGTTTTTTTTTTTGGGTTTTCACCCACAAACCTCACGAAAACAAGATGACACGTCATCAAGTTAACGGAAAAACTTAACTGATTTGGGTCAAATACCCAAAGTGTCAACAGAACACAAACCTCAGGCACCCAAAATGAAATTAGCTCAAAGCTCAGGTACCCAAAATGTTAAAGTTCCTTTAAACTTTATCGTTAGTACAAGCCTGCATATATTTGTGACCATGTTTTCATTGGTACAAAATTTAATAATTTGTAAAGAAATACATAAAAGAAGAGAAAAAAATACAAAAAAATAATGACCCCTCCAACCCAGTCTCATATATGAAACGGTTTCAAACGAATTTTTCGAAAAGAAATTAGTCGAATGGTTCCGACTGTTTGTTGCCTTTTTCATTAATAATTGACTTTTTATTCTTTGTATTGCTATTTTGGTAATAAGAATTGAACAATTGTTAGGTTAGTAAATAGTTTGTTCAATTTTGTTAGTCTAGTAAAAACCTCCTTTGTTATGTAGGTTGTCCTATTAAACTTCTTAAATGGCTCAAATTTGGTGAGCATTATATTTATTGTTGACGCCTATTTTCTTTTGTGGGTACATATGTAGACTATTTCTTATTTTTTTGTATAAATTGTAGGAAAAATGGGTGCTGGAACAATTTAAAAGAACCCCAAAATCATACTAGTTTTTTCTCTTAAATAATCAGACCCAAAAATGACCGCATATAATATTATCATGATAATTTTTGGGTCAATTCTGACCCCCTAAAAACCAACCTATGACGCGAAGAAAGTGATATATTTATTTAAATAAACTTTTTGGGACAAAAAAAAAATATTTATAAAGATAAATTTTGTTCAATAATAATTTTTTTGGGATAATTTTATGATCACTTTATGTTTAATTTAGAATATATATGGTGTTACACTATTTCTCAATTAGCTTATTTGGCGAATATTTGGGTCTGGCATAACAACACTGTGAAATAGTATTCGTTTCCGAACTTCGTTGCGATGGGCCTAAATTTGGCCGGTCTCAAGATTGGTTGACGTTAGTCGATATTAGGCTGACTGGTCGCTGGTATCATTTACACATTAAATGTAATTGTTAAATTACGAAGCTTGGGTAACACGCGAGAGTATGAGCAGAATCTATCGTTTATATGAAGAAAATATATGTTCAACTTGGAATATATTTTCCTTCCGCAATATGGGCGAGGGATATGTTTTTCCCTCCTCAAAAATATTTCCTCCTTGGTAAATCTCGCTAAAAGATCTGACTTGGAGGAAAAGACAACTTAGATTGAGATTTGTCAAGGCCCTATATATATGACCTACGACCACAACACAAAGGTATGAAATAACACTCGACGCAATATACTTCATGGCATATCTTCTCAAATTACTCTAACTTGACCGTCAGAGGGGGTTTTCCCCGCAAGTACCCTGGGGCAGTTACGTTTGCTCATCCTCGCAGGTTCCGCGCAAGTATTTTACTCATCCTTGAAGATCCTATTTTGCTCATCCTCGCAAATATTTGCTCATCCTCGAAGATCCCTGTGAAACCCCGTATTTATAAAATATTTTTAAATACTTTAAATGACTTTTTATTATATTGTGAGATTAATATATTAATCTTATGATTCAAATTATTTATGGAAAGTGGGAGTTCGGGTTATTTTTATGGAAAGAGAGAGTTGTTTTATTTCTAAAAAGGGAAGCCGGACTTTTCTAGGCATCCTATATATATTGGCTTAACCTAGAGAAAGCCCCCAAAGTTGTAAGACATAATTTTCTCAGGTTTTCTTTTCTCCCTCTCTCTCTCCTCTCATTTCCCTCTCTCGGCCGACCCTACCCCTTGCTCTCTCTTTTGCTCGGCCGCCGGCTGGGTGGGCCCCATATGAGCCCACGCCACCGCCCTCTCCTCTCCCCTCTCCTCTCCGTCTTCCTCTCCCTCCGTCCCTCTTTCCCCGTCGACGCAAGTCGGAAGGCTGCCACCCTTCACACAAACCCATTCGAGCTGGGTTAGTTGGGGGGGGGTAGGCTTCGCCCCCTCTTGGCTGAGCCGTGTGTGCCAAACCCTTTGTAGGGTTTTGGTTTTTGTTTTTGTTTTGGTATTTTTGATTTTTGTGCATTAAATAAAAAAAATTTATATTATTTTATTTAATGGTTATTCCGAATTTATTTTAAATAAATATTTATTATGGTATTTGATGAATTTGTAGACGATAGTCCTTATGAGGACGAACCATTTGCCTAGTGTGTACTGTGTTGATAAGCTTGGATTGTGAGCTAAGCTTTGGATTGAGGTAATTCATATTACCTATACTTTACCTTGTTTGTTATATGTTAGGAGTCCCCCGTATGGCATGTTTAGAATGGCTAGATGGACTAGAGAATTTGCATGATGAACTGTCAGCTGCTATATGATTATGTGACGAGACTACAACGTGATGTTTAAGTTGTATGTTGTATATATGTCATTGCTGACTATTATGATTACCTACAGTATGATATGTTTATATCATTGTGTTGACTATGATTATCCGTTGTATGAAAAATATGCTAACTTGGTTTAAGATCAATATGCATCATTACCTATACTTTACCTTGTTTGTTATATGCTAGGAGTCCCCCGAATGGTATGTTTAGAATGGCTAGGTGGACTAGAGAACTTGCATGATGAACTGTAGGATAGATGACGGGTCTAAACCCCGCAAGTTGGTTACACCAACTTTGGTTGTCAGCTGCTATATGACTATGTGTCGAGACTACAACGTGTTGTTTAAGTTGTATGTTATGTTTATGTCATTGCTGACTATTATATTTACCTATAGTATGATATTGTTATACCATTGTGATGATTATTGATTATTGAATATCCGTTGTATGAAGAATATGCTAACTTGGGTTAAGATCAATATGCATGATTACAATTGTGATGAATGTTGATATGTCTATGATGGCTTTTGAAACCAATGTTGATATTGGTAATTGGAATTGTTTAAATACGTAGACGTGAGGTAGAGCCTCACATGCATGGTTTAAAATGGGAAATGGTATGGTTGAGCCGATTTGTTAGTTGAACCCATTTTCCTAATCTGTAAATAACGTAAACTGTAAGGAATATCTTGTCTTGTCTGAAGCGCCCTGTGGGCTGGCCACACGGGTACTTTCTTCCAGGAGATCGACTTTAAAAACCATTTGGCAACTATTTGTTTATTTTGGCCGTTCGTGCCATTTGTCGTTCCACTAGTAGGGAGGTTGATAGCCCATCTTTGAGTGAGGACTACTAGGGAGAGTATGATCATACTTAGACGTTGTCGAGGAGGATATGCTGGCTTGAGAGACGTGTCATGAGCGTTTCGAACCTTTGTTGCCATTGACGTTTGCTTTCCAACCCTTAACCATTAATGAACTGATGTCTTCTAAAATGATTAAAGAACTTTTGATTATTATTCCGCTGCGTAATTTATACTTTGATATGTTATGTGATATATGCTATCCATAAGTGAACCTATATGGTGTGAAGCATGTTATATGGTTTACTGTTTTCGCATGCTTGTAGAAAGACCGATAGATGTGTGCTTGTGGTAGGGTATACTTAATATGGGTTACTGAGTTGTCAAACTCACCCCGTTGTTGTTGACATTTTTACAGGTATTATTCACATGCGTGAGAGTTCTGGAAGGACGACTATTGATCACAAGTATTTGTAATAGATGTCTAGATCACATTATAGATATTTGGGATTTTAAGACCATTGTTATTGATACTATTTATTTTCTACAATCTGCTTAGTATATCTCTAGCCATGCGATTCTATAGGGATTGTATGGATAGACTTATGTTGCAGTAAAACCTGTTGGGAACTTTGGGGTAGAATCTCAATTGCTCTACTATATTTATGTTCATTCGTACTACTATATTGCATTATTATTATGTTTTATCCAGGGTACCCATCGGGGTGTTACAATATGGGTGATAAAAACAGGGTTAGTGCCTTTAGTACCTGAATTTAGGGGTTTATAGTAAGACTATCCTATGAATTATGCATGCAAAGCAAGAGAAACAGAACGGGAATCCAACAAGTATGATAATAATGCAAGTATAAGAACTAAATATGCAAGGTTGGGGGTTATTAGGTGCAAAGTAACCAAGGTTTAGAGGAGTAGGCTATATGCTAAGCTAGGTTGAGAGAGAGAAGAACGAACTCATCAAGTTCGGCGTGAGGAATAATGACGAGCTAGGGGGGTTTATATAGTGTGGGGTTTCTTGGGGAAAAAGACAAACTCGGGATCGAATAAGATCCCGAGGCAGAGACGTGCGCTGGGCGCACGCTTTGTGCGCCTGGCGCACGTGGCGTGCGAGACCAGGACGTCTTTTTTGGATAATACGCTTTTTTGGCTTTATTCGATAGCTTTTTCGGTATTTCGGCTGTTTTGAACTCGGTTTAAGATAGGATTTAGGTAGATTCTTCGCCAAGAAACTAATTAATTAATTAGCTGACTTTTATGTGGGCCAGACTGACTTTATGTGGACTGGGCTGACTTTATGTGGACTGGGCTGACTTTATTGGACTAGGTTTGACTAATTAATTGTCTAAAGCCATTAATGGGCTAAAATCAATCAATTTAAGGCCGAATATAGAAGTATTATATATGGAAATGATCAAGAAGACGAGGGGAAGATGGTGGATACGACTACTGATCCCGTTTCTCAATATTTCAAAAAATTGTCATTTAAAATAGTCTTACTATAAATACTAAATGCAAGTTAGGTTTACATCATAAGGCGTGGGGAATAACCGGTAGAAATACCGTACTTGGATGGTTTACATCATAAGGAACAACTTCTCGCACTTAGATATTTTAAGCACAAATTCACAATAGTGTAAGTATGGTAATTCGACCGGGTATTCGCCACGCCTTATGATGTAAACCTAACTTGGCATTTAGTATTTATGGTAAGACTATTCTTTATGACAGTTGTTTGAAAACTTGAGAAACGGGATTAGCATTTGTGTCCATCACCTTCCCCTCATCTTCCTGATCATTTTCATATATAATACTTCTAAATTCGGCCCTAAATTGATTGATTTTAGCCCATTAATGACTTTAATCAATTAATTAGTCAAACCCAGTCCAATAAAGTCAGCCCAGTCCACATAAAGTCAGCCCAATCCACATAAGTCAGCCTGGCCCACATAAAAGTCAGCTAATTAATTAATTATTTAATTAATTAGTTTCTTGGCGAATAATCCACCTAATTCCTATCCTAAACTGAGTTCAAAACAGCCGAAATACAGAAAAACTTATCAGATAAAGACAAAAACGCATCTTATCCAAAACAGACGGAACAGGACGAATCCTGGTCCCGCACGGAACGTGCACCTGGCGCACGAAGCGTGCGCCAGCCGCACGTTTCTGCCTCGGGATCTTATCCGATCCCGAGTTTGTCTTTTTCCCCAAGAAACCCTAACTTATAAATACCAGCCTAATTCGTCATTTACAACCACGCCGAGTTTGATGAACTCATTCTTTCTCTCTCTAGCCTAGCTTAGCATATACATACCCCTCTAAACCTTGGTTACTTTACACCTAATATCCCCCAACCGTGCATATTATAGTGCTTATACTTGCATTATTATTGTCATAATTGTTGGATTCCCGTCCTGTTTCTCTTGCTTTGCATGCATAGTTCAGAGGATAGTCTTACTTTAGACCCATAAATTCAGGTATTGAAGGCACTAACCCTGTTTTTATCACCCATATCATGCAATGTAGCCTATAAATGTTCAAAGTGATCACTAACATGTAAATTAACCCCTATGTGCTAATAATGGAATAT
>ONZK01005413.1:1421-17873 GCA_900322385.1 Pharnaceum exiguum
CATATGCTTTAAGATCTTAATACACTCTACACGAGTTCTGCAATTGGTTTGATTATCCTATCCTGGTTGGCTTGGAAAAAGAAATTGAGAAAACGAGGGTGGAGTCTGACTTTTTTTTTTTAATAAAAAACTTACTGTGGGCTGTTAATGAGCCATTGATTACCTAAGCAGATTTGGTCTATTATGGAAATGCTCAGTTTGTATACTTTCCTTTCGGTTTAGTCCTTCTGTTCATTGGTGGTGTGTATGAATTATTATGGCATGTTCAAGTGATGTTACTGATGTTTCTTATGCTTTCTTTATTTACTTTTTTTGTTAGTTTTTTTTAATTTAGTAATAGAAGATTTTTTTTATGATCTCCTTGAATTACGGTAGTTTGGTCGATACTATACCAGATTGATAATGTTGAGTTTCTACTTGAATCAAGACTGCCTGATTAGCTTCATTGGCCATTGGCATAATTGCAAAAGGTCTTAACAAGGGACCTGGTAGCAGTGAGTTATCAACAATTTTAGAAATATTACCTCGAGGTCAATATCTCATGCTGATGTTGCCCATGACTTTGGATTGGATCATGTTCAGAGTGGAAGTGTTATAACAATTGAGAGTAATGTGATGATTTCTATAACCGAGAGTAATATGAATGCTAATTTTTTGTTATGGAGATGTCGAGATATTACCAAACTATTTTCGAAAGTTTTTTTCTTTTGTTTTTTCATTCATCTGGCAGCAAGAACTTTATGGATAGCTCTAAATCATGGCTAACGGACTGTTGTAACATTGTGGTGTTTGATCTTGAATAGAATTATGTTGAATGCTGTTAGCCATTACATGTTCTCTTTGATAATTTGATTTGATGAAATGCAGGCAAGCTGAAACGTTACATATTATCTGGAAGGACTCATGAGATTTGATGAAGTAATGCTACGGAATCTATAGTAGTTCAATCTGTGACTCTTCAGATTCAAGTTTGTTTTTCTAAACTCAATTTGTAGCTGGCACCTTCTTTTAATTGAGGACACCATGCCAGCTTCACGACGTGCCATCATTGTGCTCATGTTTTGTTACAATTTTTTACTTCTTATTGGAAAGACTAAATTTAAAATTGAATGTACTAACAAACTTATTGAGATTCAAATGATGCGGTTGGTGTAACTCAATTGATGCTAGGACTTTTGGTTCTTATTTTTGGTGCTGATTGGTTTTCTGATGCTTATTATTGCGCCCACTTTCAATAAGAGTTAGAACTACGTGATTGACTGTCTCTTCTGAGAGTCTATGGCTTAGTAATTGTTGCTACATTTCATAAGATTGTAAATGGTCACAATGTTACATTTGTGTGTTATGAGTAGTCATGGCAGAGGATGGGTAGGTTCAATTAAAAACACAAAAAGCTTATTAGTGACCCTTGTGTAACAATTTGATTCAAACTGATTCCTTGCATAGATCCTTGGCATATTATAAGACTTTATTGGTCTGATTGGGTTTTGTTGTGGGAATGGTTTAAGCTTTGTTGTGGTTGCTATTGTTTTACTCCTGTTGATATAGGGGCATACAATTTTCTTATCCTCTTTTCCTGTTTGTCTTTCCCCTCCTCTCAGCTTATTGAATCCATTTTCTTCTATTGAGCTAGAATCAAGGTTGAGTGAATTTTGTACCAGGAGTGTGCAGTTTTTGTAAGGAATTAAATGTGATCAAGGCCTATCGGTTGATCCAAATTACTTTACAACTGAAGCACTGGTAGATTTATTCTGTTCGTCGAATGAAGTTCCTTTGCTGCAGTAAAAGCTCCAAGGTCACCTGTAGCTAAATTAAATACTTAAAAAGTGTGCTCACCACTTCATGCTGTTTCTGTCACTATTTGATATTTGATCGATCAAATTCATTTTATGTTGATATTTGATATTCTGATCAAGGTCATATTGAATTAAATATTTGTATTCTGACATTTGATATTCTGATCAAGAAGGTTATGTTGATGCTTGTATGTGTTTGGTTACATATGATTAGCGTATAAATGTAAGAGCAATAAGAGTACATTACTTATCATAAATTGTCAATATTCGTACTTTTTTTTATCATTTGCATGTGTCTTAAACATGTATATATCCATAGCAAGACGATCACAAATTATGTGCCACTGCTAATTTTTAGATCTTGAATGATCTTCATATCTTTCATTTTCGAGTGGACAATTATGCAATAGACTGGATAAAAAATGATTGCCTATATGATATTGCAAATCTTTTGGCTACTTTTGAAATCTTAATTAGCTTGCTAAAGAGCTGTGGTTAAAATCAAACTTTCCATATTATTCCAATTATTTTTATACTAAAGGATTACCGTTTAAAACCTTATACTTAAAATTAAGTATCTATTTTTTTACTTAAATTTATACAAAATAAATTTAAAATAATATCTAAATAAATTTACAATTATTTATGTGTAACTTTATATCAAAACACCTCGTGCGATGCACGGGTTTCAAACTAGTATTTACACAAAATCAGGCAGAGTTTCCCTAAATATGGCCATAAACTAAACCTATAAACCTAATTCAAAACATGAACCAACATACATAATAACATTATCAAGTAATTCGCGAGAGGATGATGAGGGGGCGATTAATTGTGTTCAAGTGAAGCCAGTTGAGTTGTGCACATGACCATAGGAAAAAAAAAATGTTTGATGATTTATTAATAATTGTAGAGACAAATGTGCTTGTAGCTGTTGAATGTTTAGGTGAAGCCAATTTTTTTTCTCAAGTAGATGAGAGGGCAATTTATTTGGAATCGGCTAATATGAATTTATTTAAAACCTAATCAAAATTGGTAGAAAGGATATATGAAAAATATTACTTATGGCGAATGATATTAAAAATGAAAAAGCCTTCTCCAACTCAGTCAGTTTTATTTATATGTCATTCTACGATTTAGTAAGACTAGTTGTTAGTGGAAGAGAAAGAAGGTACACTTGTAACATTGTCCATTAACAATCGCTCATACATTTATAACCTAAACAAATTGCTCATACATTTATATTTGATCACTTTTAACTTTTAACATCTTTTATAATTACAAATATGTTGTTTGTCCTGAACATTGACTGTTTATTTAAATTTCATAAACAAATTTGATATTAATAACTATGAGTTACGTGCATTCTAATATCGGGTTACCCTCTTGTTTGAATTCAATATTTTTGATTTCTCAGGGTATCCACCTTTGGTGAACGATACATCGCCCCACTGTCAGCACACTAAGCGGTAGAAGGCTGGTCAATATATTTTTAGGACACAAACAGTCAAGATGTACAAATAAGTTCCAACACACAGCAAACGGGCTTCAAACAACATCTAACAACGTGAGAGACCGGCACCTAAACAAGAAACAGGACATGAAGAGGAGGCGCTTTTAAACTGCAGCTCAACAGGTGGCCTTTATAAGCACAAGTGCACAACCATATGATCACTTTTACTCTGATAAATCAATTCACTAGCTGCTCGGCAGCACCCAGATCAGGCCAGGCTTTAAGACTTCCATCTCGGATGAACAAATAATCGCCCCCGTCTCATATATCAAACGAGTTCACACAATTTTTTGTGAAAAAAAAATTACTTTTGAGCAAGTTTTACCCAATATTGAAGAGGCAGAAGAAGCATTGGTTCTCAAAATACCTCTATTGTGGCACCAGTACAATCGATTTCAGAATGCTCAGGAGCTTCACCAGAATCATCAGATGATTTATATTTTTTCGATGGGGAGGAGGTGATTGTGCATACTTGCTGGGAGTGAGTTTTCCTCAGTGCCATCAAAATTATTCAGCTAGCTTAGCCGGCAATGCAACTTCAGTTGCAGATTCGGTGGCGCATAATAACAAGGGAAACGGAAAGGGTCTTCGCGCAATTACCAATCCTGTTCAAGCCCATTTGTTCATATGTATACTGTATACTCTGATGCTAGTCATGCGGGTACATACCGTTGATCCTGATTGATGTAAAAAGAAGTAACATAGGGAAAAAATTTCATATAAATGACGAAACTTGTTGATGAACTATTCGAGTTGACAATGACAATTACTAAAATTTCATAGGTAAATGAAATTGGTATCATTTACTAAGGGATAACAGATACATTACAACCCTCACATCATGACAGCGGTTACATTTAATGTGAGCTCATGAACGCTTCGTAGGAAGCTGGAATAAAGGAAAAAATAGTTCCCTGTATCCTGCAACAGAATAACAAGAACTGCAAATCTGCTCCCCAACAACTTTTGCAAGATTTGGAAACAACCTATGTCCATTCAACGGCAGCAAGGAAGTCGATCCAACTCAGGAGCCACAAGAGATACGGCAGCGACTAAAGCTGGTATTCCTGATTTTTGCAGTTCAGATAAAATCAACTTCAACTTAGAAATTTCTGAAACGGCTATCGACAATATCATAGCATGCGAAAAGTACTGTCTGCAAGAATATCCAAGTGCGTGTAACATCCGCAGCAATACCAAGTGAGAATTTCCCTGTCGCCAGCAGTCAAAGATAGGACTGACCTTGGCAAGATTAGTAAGGAAACCTGTAGTGCCTTCCCTAGGAGCCACTTCCAGCAGCAAAAGTACACATTCAGATGCTATGTCTGCAATAGTAGATTCCTGAGACCTACTCAGCTCTATTAAGACACCAACATTGCTACCAAAATCAGTGATATCTCTAATGCACTCTTGCTGGTTTATTGGACTACTTGACTCCCCAGAATTGTCTAACAAAAGATTAGGCTCTCTTGAGTAAGTGATCCCCTTTTTATTAGCTATTGAGCGAATAAGAAGAGCCCTACATAAACCGAGAGTTGGCTCCATATACTCTTCCATTTCTCTGGCATTAACATATTCAAGAAGGTTCCCAATTCTGCGTACTACTTTGAGATGAGAGAGGACTTTTGTTTCCAATTCAGGAGCAGATGCCATAGCCAGGCACAGTTTCACACTGTTTACGTTTGCACTTGATAAATCCCCAAGCAGGAACTCAAAACACCGATGGACTGTCTCCACGTGTAAAATATCTGAAATTTTAATGTAGTCCACCTCAATGAACATTAGAAGCAGCTTCTGTGCATATACAGGAATAGGATCTTCGTCCTTCACAAACATAGGATAGAGAGGTAAGAAATGCATTTTAGTAATGGACTTCAATTCTTCTGCATGTTTCTTCCCTTCTGATGGTTCAGTCAGAAAAGTGATCATCACATCAAACAAAATCTTCAAACACAAAAACCTGGCGTCACCATCCTTATTGCCCTTGTAAATAACAGACAAGCTTGGAAGAATTTCATTGATGAAAATATTTGGCCACTGGAGCACAAATGTTTGCTCTTCTATGATAGTTTCAAGCACTTGAAGGAGTGTTATTTGAAAGTCATCTCTTCCCTGTTACAATTAAACATTGCAAAACATCAGAAAGGGCATATTATTCTGTAAAAGAAGGGACAACGTTAAAAGCTTAACTTGAAAGGCATATGTGAGGAGTAATTAGGGTACATAACTTCCTCAATTAAAGATCATTGGTCCAAAAGAAATACTTGCAATCTAAATGCTCTCTAACTTGATGAATGTGAACAGGCTGCACAAGCGAAAGCCTAAGTACAAACAGTTAACTCCATTTGTCATCTTAGGTTGCATTTAAAATAGTAGAAAACAGAGACATATGACATCGTGATCTCTACCTTCTTTTCTTGATAGATAGAGAGGTCCACATTTCTAAATGTCTTATTTTTCTTTTCCTGTTTATTTCTGAAGAATTCACGAGTCGTCAATCTTTCTGCAACACTCTCAGCCATTCCCAAGGCAGTAAATAGCAAAGCAGGACTACAACTGTTGCACGACCAGCTCGGCTGGTTCCAGATTCAACGTTCAATTGGAATTACACATGGGGAGCGCAATCTAAACGCCACTACAGTAGGACCAATTAGTTTGCGGCCAATGATATTCAATCTTTAGATGTGATAAGTAAAACAAATTGCCCAGCCAACCTATTTTTATTTTTTTTGGTTGCCCATCTAGTTCACTGGAGCATAGCTCTAACTACATCCAGACCCGACCCGGGTCGCACACCTGGCTGTGGTGGTGAGTCTCCCAAGTCCCAATATAGATTTCTGCATGCGCTGAGGCTCGAACTCAAGACCTCGCTTAAGCGGTATGGAGCTGCTTACCACTCCAACCAACCCAACATTGCCCAGCCAACCTATTTGATGATACATGCAAGTACTATGTTCAGCAGCCTATAGTCTCTTGACCAGTCTAAAATGATATTCCACATATGTAGGTCTTTGGATAAGTAGTGTTTTGAAGTATTGGACTTGGTTATAGCTTTAGAGATAGAGCTCCAGGTTAACATTTGCACAGTGTTACACAATCGACAGCTACCCTCCCAACTAAGTCATAGCTCATGTCATTAAAAGAAAAATAAATAATAAATCAATCAATCAAATCCATTAACATTGCTTCAGATAACAGCCACTTATTTACAGGATACTCAATGTCTAGTTCTTGATCATATTGATCTAGTCTATCTCTGCAAGACTGCAATTTATTTCATCTTTCTTGTTCTAAGACAACTACTGAAGGTTGGACAATAGATAATTGATAAGATATCAATACAGATTGACTCAAAAGAAACACATCAAAAAGACCAAGAATGACTGAGGAAAATTTCTGTAAATTTCAGAACTCCTTGAGTGAAAATTGACTACAGCAACACAAAATTTGCTAGAGGAAATTAGTGGCCAGAACTCATCTAGTGATTTGTCCCACTATATCTATCTATTGTATTTTCCCAAATTCTGTCATCTACACTCAGCTTATCAACGAGTGTTCAGTGGATAGCAGCAAGACTCCTAAATCATACCGATGATGAGTTAATTCCCACAAGCCATATGTCTCCCTTAAAATTAACAGAAGACATTATATTATCATTATCATCGTCATGGCCGATACCATTCCCCCAAATGCCTCCATTAAAATTCCCTCAGGTAGGGTAAGAGAGGAGGATTCTGCTGTAGACAACCGTCTTATGGAAAACGGGGAAAGAACAGAGTGGAACAGGTGGTTCAATTTCTTATTACAATCACAGGACATCCATTCTCAAATATTCACCATACGCTATCATATGTCCATGACACCATGAGTAAATCACACAAAATAGTCTATTGTCGTTTTTTTTAAAACAGTGCTTAAGACCTTACCTGAAATGGGGATTCAAGAAGTTTGACCAAATTTGACAAATGCTGAAGGACTTGATCACTGACAACCATGCGTTTGAAGGATGAACAACCAAGCAGATGAAGAACGACAGGAAATAAATGAATGTTGGTTTTTGGAGAAGCTCGACTGGTTAAATGGCGTCTGCCACCTACAAGTTGCTGAACATCACTTGTCATGTTATCCAATAAGCCTGGTACTGTACTGGCCACAATATTGACAAATGCATCCAAGCACTGATGCAAAAACCCAACTTTTTCTTTTGCAAGCCTATCCACTGTGCAAAGTAATTTTGCGTTACAAAAGAACTGAGGCAGCCATCTTCTACCATTTTTACAAAGTAAAGCCACAAAGATAAGAGCTTTTCCTCGTAAAATTTCATTCCCCTGCTCAATTAGAGACATAAGACTTGGCACCAGACCCTTATCCTCCACCAAAGGTATGAGATAACGGCCAAGATTTGTGAACATATGACTCCCGAGCATTGCCATGTTCAAGAGGTTCAAGCAGATTTGCTGTTCACGTGTACTGCCTTTAACAAGACCTGCTGCAGTGTCCTTGAAAGAGAGCTTTTCAATCACTGACTGAATACTGGGAGGATTAAACCTGACCAGACGCACCAGACAAGAACCAGCAGTCAACCTCATACTTTCTTGCTTTCCAGCAGCTCTGAATATGTAGCACAGATTATTAATAACATCTGAGCTGGTTAAACGAACCACCCATTGTGCTCCTTGGCTACAAATATTCTCAACAGTCCTTAACGCATACAGTTGAGTCAAATCATCTTCACCTTTGCGCAGATGTGATACAACAAGTGAAATCACTGCATTAGGGACCTGCCAGATTTTAAAGCACGTGTAAAGGAAAATAGCAGAATGGACTAAGCAAATGAGCAACTAAACAATTAGTGCAACATTCAAAGGGCAAAGTGAGCAACTCTAATATTTGTCTCAAAATCCCTATGCATAGAATTCATATATCAAGCTTGAATGTATCCTAGTTTTCGGGCCAATTCGGGAGCACTTAATAGATACACTGCATGAAATATCAAGAACAAAATATTCGTATCCGTGCTAAGACCAATCTGTCTACTTCACAGGCAAGCCACACACAAAAACAAAAAAAAAACTGCTCACATGAGGCAGAAATTGATTACAATACCTGCCACCCAGTGCATCGAACATCCTTAGGTTGTGTGTCAGAAGCACTACTGTCTTTCTGCTGCTCAGTTTGAGTGGATATGTAGAACAACAATTCACCCAGAGCAGCCATGGAGTATCTCCTCACCTTTTCTTGTCGATCCCTTAGACTGTCAGACAATGAGTTCAAAATTCCAGAATTCGCCAAATCATCTTGAATGTATGTTGAGTGCCGAATTAACAATCCAATCAGTGAAACAAGTTGAACTCTTAAAGAGGAAACTTTTGATTGTCGCAGCATTTTAATGAGAACCAGCATGATTGGTCCATTAGTAAGGATGTTTGCAACCTCAGGATTATTGCTGAGGGTCTCAAGGTACCTGATCACATTCTGCTTCTCCCCAATAGTCACATTCCCATTCAGAAGGCTCACAATTTTGTTACTAAGAGCATTAACCTGCTCTATCGACATCTTCTCAAATTCAGAAGCAGGCAATGCACCAAACGGAAGAGAAACAGGTTCAGATGGTTTGTCAGCTTTTCTACCGGGCATCACAGGTCTCACTGACAAATCAGATGGATGCCAAAGCACATCTGGAACCTCATTTGAAGATTTAGAAGATTCAAATTCCATAGGAGACCCTACAGTCACTTTTCCCCTGGGGTTCTTATGTGGACTAGCAGTGGGTGGTGTGGCAGAGACATTGTGTTCTGAAGATAGTTCCTCCACCATTTTGGCATCTCCAACATTAGGAGTATCTACCTGATTGTTTGATTCCTCCTCTACATTTTCCTGACTGTGATTATCAGCTGTAGGTTTAACTTCAGGTGTTGAAGGAGGGTTGTCAGATACATCATGTTCATCTTGGGTTTCCTCATCATTGTTTTCATTAAAATCTAGCTCCATATCTGTGTCTTCTATTTTGACTTCAGCATCATTCAGCATATCATTAGCCAAAGGTCTACGATAGTTTTCTTTTTCATTCTCCTTCTGCAAGTTTGCTTTTACTATCCTTGAAAGCCGCAGAAGGTTCACACCCACTGTACCTGAAGGATTAGTCTGCTTGTCGTCTACTGCTCTTGCCAGTGCCTTTGTTTGAGGTTTGCGATTATTTGGAGTACCCTTTCCAGGTATGGCATGCCTTTTAGATCCTGAATTACCGTCTCCTTCATGTTTGAGATGTCCTTTTGAAGGAGTTCTAGGATGGAGGGGACCGTCACCATTGCGCTCAGAAAGACATGGACGAGAAATGCCAATCATGCTATCAAAGGCCGGCTGTGGAGGCAAAGGAACTAGGGTAATGTTTGTCCTCCAAAACGCATGCCCACAAAGCTCCTGCCACTGTATTCTTTCTGCTGGGTCCTTCACTAATAGAGAATTTACAAGGTTCACAAAAGAACGGCTTGGGGTACCTGGAAGGGCTGGGATTGGATCAGATAGGATAGATTTTGCCAGCTGAGTAAATTCTCTTCCTGTAAATGGAGGCCTTCCTGTGTAACACTCAAACAAGACGCAACCAAGAGCCCAAAGGTCGGATGCATAAGAATGCACACCTCCATCTTGGAATAGCTCTGGAGCCATATAAAAAGGTGTTCCTCGCTTTGCCTGTGGCAGCTGTAGAAAACAAAAGTAATAAAAAATAAAATATTGAACTTCCCAAATGAAAGAGCAGATTAACATGATAGCACCAAGTAATTACAATCACGTACCAAGGCTGACGGGGCTTTGGATATATCACACAACTTTTTAGACAGTCCAAAATCGCAAAGCTGTCACACATTATGATACAAGAAACGGGTGGTGAGCAAATTAGTATTCTGACAATCTAATTATGTGAAAATCACAAAGCGTGGTTATCAGGTACCTTAGTATGCCCATTTTCATCTAAGAGGATATTGGATGGTTTTAAGTCACAGTAAATAATTCCTTTAGAATGTAAGAACCTGTGGCAGCAGAGGTATGTAAACTCAAAAGGAACACGGTCAAGTAGAGAAAGAGCAAAACAAAAATACAAAGTAACTCTTACAGCAAAGCTTTAACAAGTCCACACCCAAGATCATGTATAGAGTCTTCCGGCAGATGGACATCCTGTAACCAGAAATTAGCAGATCAATCCCACTGAAACCATAAATTTGATATTTCATGTTTCATAACTTCTGTCAACAGATGTACAAACAAGACAAGTTTTTTTTTTCTCAGATAACATGGGTATCTAGGCTTTGCCTAACTAGTAACTAATCCCATGGGCCCTGAAGTTGATGACCGGTAAAACCTCCGGTGACCTTGAGGAGACTCGAACTTGGGACCTCTGGAATAAATCTCAGAAGTCTTACCAACTGAGCTACCCACTCAGGGTTACAAACAAGACAAGTCACATCATCTTCAGTCCTAAAATTAGTTTGGAACTTGGAAAAAATGGCAGGACGATGTAGCATTACATGATCTTGTACTCTTATACCCACTATAGAGCTACGCGTGCCAACTACTGTAAGGGCCTGCTCCTGCCCCTCCTTTATGACTCTTCACTGCTTTGGAACTAGTATACAACCTTAACAAACACACACACACAGCTACTTGGCAAGGAAATCAATTATGCTAGGATGGCGAATCCACGCCGGCCTACACTAACTTTGGAAAAAAAAAATCCATACATGATTATTTTGTTGTTTACTAATCCATACACACTTCCAGTGACCCATCGATGAAGAATGAGTGTATAGTTAAAGATGCAATCCTAATAGTCATATGACTGTAAGGGTATACCAATGGTTTATGAGATTATACATTCACTCAATGCCTATACTATTTCAAAAAAGTTACCTAAGCTATCTCAAAGTCTTTTAAGCAAATATACATACAACAAAAGAAATACTAACCCTTAATCGGTCCCCTTCACCATCTACTGAGGTTTTGACAAAACAACTGAATGATGATATTGCTTTGAAATGACATCCACGGTTCACTTATATGCAACCGTCTTTTTCTCAAACTCATTTAGAATGCCGCTAACGTAGAAGGAAAATGTTAAACAAGAACCTTTATTAGCATGTCAAAGTAGACAAACCTGACGCAATAAGCTCATGAGATCTCCTCCAATGCAATACTCCAGAATTAGCCATAAGTGCGCCGAAGTTTCATACCTGTTCATGACACATTCAACCCTATAAGCAACTTTTGTCTTCTTTTTGTCATTTAGTTTTCCTTTTCTCTTCTGTCCTGTTAAGTATGGTACAAAATGCAACTAAAATAGTCACAGCCACTATATGACAGAAAATTTCAACAGTCATACCAGGCACAGAACTTGAGCACATTCGGGTGATCCAAAGGCTTAAGGATTCTAACCTGCAGTAAACAACCCAATTGCCTTGTCAAGATCGTGTATATATATGCTCAAAGCAGTACACAAGGAACAATAATAAGTATCAGTCGAAGAAAGGAAATAAAAATTGGCAGTGAACCAGGTATTCAATTTCTTCTCATCCTGTCACAAAAACACTTCGAGCATAACTTAAATAATGCTACTTCAAGTCCCCTCAACCAACACTACGAGAACAAATATTCAAGCAAGGGTAACATTTTCTGCACAAAAGGTGCACGGCGAACGTCCTCAAAAATGTTATTAAAAGAACTTTACAAGATGTACATTCAAAACAGAAGATTCCTTCCCATAAAATTCTATAAGTTCCCTCAATTACTTGCAAAATTAATAGGAGCACTACTAAAACACCCTAGTGATTTGTCCAACAACGAAGCCGAGAAAGTATAGGATGAAAACGCTAACACCACCCATTACCATTCTATTCCGTTCACAAAAAATTATCTGAACTTGTTTCATATCTGAGACTGGGTATTAACGACCCCTCGGGTAGGCATTAATGAACCCTTGAGGAAACAATAATGACACCTTGAGGAAACAACATATATGAAACGAGTTCAGACAGATTTTTCTCTATTAAGACCGAAATGACTAAATTACCCCTTCTACTTCTCAACTTCTGAAATAACGTAAAAAGCCATGGACAGGTCGGTTTAAAATCATTAAAAAAAATCAAAAGTACATCTAAACTAAACTGGATTTGATTATGGCAGCTGATGTTCAGTTCGGACAAGCGAAATTAGCAGTAGTAAATTATATTCTCCTCACCAATCAAAAAGAAAAAGAAAAAAGAAGTGAGAGCCGAGAAACGTACTTCTTGGAGAACCTTGCTCTTCTGGGACTTATCTACGCTTTTAATAGCGAAATATTCGATCGATTTTTTCTTCCGACCTTTGTAAACAGTCTGTACAAAAATAAACAACAAATTTAATTAGGACGATACGATAGTACTGAATAGATGAGCTCAAAATGAAATGGATTAGTAATAAAGATAATAAGATGGAGAAAATGTGAGAATGGTGTATATATACCGAGTGTTTGCCGTGGCCAATTGCTTCGTAGACGTGGTACTGATTCATTGAGCGATTTTTTTACTTGTTTTAGTTTGTGTAGTTGATAGTTGATTGATCTGGTTTGGTTTGGTTTTGCCGTTTGGGGGTTTGAGGAGAGAGAAAGGGAGGGAGAAGAAAGGGGGGAGAAGGATTTTGAATTTAAATTGAGATTTCAAAATGAGGGTGAGGAGTTTAGACTTTAGACTGTTTTTCGTTTCGTTTTTGTTTTGTTCCTTTCTTTTCTTTTCTTTTGTAACGGTTGGATTGTTGACGTGGGAAGTGGGAACGTTTGAAGAGAAAATTAACCGAGGTGCGAGTGTGCGACTACTAGACCTAGCAATTGGGTCAATCGGGTTGGATTCGAGTTGGGTTGACAATAACAACTCTACAGTTGGGTTTGGACCAGATCGGTTTTTGTCCGGATCGGGCGCAATTGGTCTTAACTAATGAAGTTGAGTTGGTTTTGGGTCTGTTAATATTAGGTTTGGGTCGATACTCGGATTGAGCCCAACCAGGACATATCGCTTCGCCGGGTTTCTTCGGATTCGGATATCAAAGGTGGAGTTGTTCGGATCGAGTTTGGGTCGTGTTGGATATCCTTAAAAATTATTACATAAAAAATCCATAAAAAATAATATGTATACTAATAAAGGCCCAATTCAAATTCACTAGTACTTTTTTGATGCCAAATTCACTAATACTTAACCCAACCAGAAAGGTAAAAAGAAACAAAAACATTAAAAATCAACATTACTTAAAATACTTTTGTACTCAATCAATTGATATATAATAGGCTAAATTAATCTTCATTAAAAATTAAATCAATATGTATAACGAATTACACATATTTAATTACTAAAATCAAATTTAATTGAACTAAAGTAATAATTTCGGGTTTGAGTCGGTCCAGTTTTCATTTGGATCGGTTCGGTTCCATGTTCGGGTCGGGATCGAGTTTGGATCGGTTCGGTTTTGGGTTACAAAATTCAAGTTGATTTCGGATTTCGGTTAATATTTGGGTCGGGTTATGTAACGGACCGGCCCAACACACTATCACAACACAACCCAATAAAATGGGAAGTCACCAATTAAGCCCATACTTAACCACTTAAGCTTAAAAGGTGAAGGCCTTGTTGTTAGTATGCTGGACCACTAGTACTAATAAACTGCTCTCTACCCACATCTCTCTTCGATGTGGGACAGGGGTGTTACAAACTACCTCAATTAAGAACGCAACGTCCTCGTTGTGCACAGCTTATGCTCATCAAGCTCAGAAACACCCCCGCTACACAGCTACTGACCAGACCGTCTCTGTGGCCTGTACTAAATCAGTCTGCGGTCGCAGGGTTGCTCTAATACTTTTGGTAACGGCCCGGCCCAACACATTGTCACAACACAACCCAATAAGATGAGAAGTCATCAATTAAGTCCAAACTTAACCACTTAAGTATGAAAGGTGAAGGCCTTGTTGTTAGTATGTTGGACTACTACTACTACTAATAAACTGCTCTCTACCCACATCTCTCTTCGATGTGGGACAGGTGTGTTACAGGTTAAGTCGCGTCGGGTTAAAATTGGATATGGCCTATGGGTCTAAATCGGGTCGGTCTTAACTGGATCGGTTTAGCTCGGTTCGGGTAATTCGGATTTTTTTTCGAATTTGGGTTTACACAATCGGATCTAATCGGACTCGTCTTTGGGTTTATCGGGTCGGGTTATCGGTCTTGGGTTAGATTTAACAGGTCTAGGTGCGACCGTGCGAGTAGTGTTGAGTAGAGCTGTTCACGGACCGGACGGCCCATGGAACCCGTCCAGGCCGTCTGCTTTTTTTAGGGACTGGACTTGATTATTCGGAAAAAAATTCAAGTTTAAGTTGGGAAGCGCTTAAACTAATATGGGCGGTTGTGGACAACATATTTTTTGATTTGGGCCGTTCTACGGGAGCCCGATTTTTAATATAAAGAAAAATAATAATTAATATTTAACTTATGAACAAAATCATAAGAATATATTGGCTCAAAAAAAAGCCTACCATTATTCCTCATACAGTTGCACGGTAAAAACATACCGCCGCCACCACCACCCCATGTGTGTCAAAAAGAAAATTAATACACATTGATTATTATTAGGGATTTTAGTGTTTTTCAATATGATCAAGAACTAAATATGTTTTCCTTTGTGAGAACTTGTTTAGATAATTGCATTGTATGAGTGTTTGGAATCTTTTATGCTTGATGCTTGAGTCTTGGCCGTTTGACTACTACGTTCCCCTTCATGTTGTTTTGCATTTTGATCAATAATAATGTTAAAATATTTTTTAAGTTAAGAATAAGCCCAGAAAGCCCGTTGGACCAGTCCTTAAAGCAAACAAGCGGACATGGACAACCAAACTCGGCCCGCAAAACAAGACCGTCCCGCTCTGTAATTATGAACGGACAAACTTTTTATTTCAAAACCCGACCTGTACCCAGTCTGCGCCCGCTTTTGAACAGCTCTAGTGCCGAGTATAGTAACTTGAGAGTATGGGTTTTCACTTTTCAATTTACGCAACCTTGGATACTCCTGTGATTCTTTTTGTTTGGGTTTACCATCTGTTTCAATTTGTTTTAATTTGTTTTTACCATCTGTTTGGGCTCGTAAATAATTAGGCAATATTGATGAAAATAGTCCTTGCTTCGATAGTTTTTCTCTAAATAATTCATACTTGAAAAAATCCCACAATAATCCGTATTTGAGCTATAGTAGCCAATGGTAAGCCAATGACAATCTCCGTCATTTATTCAGTTAGATTTAACCGATTTTCCTTCTTAAAAGAAAAAAATTCAAAATAAAAAACAAAAACAAAAACAAAAAATCCCAATCTATCTTCTTATTCCCCGTTTACACCATTGTTTTGCAACTTAGTGACGGGTTTAATCATTCCATCATCAATCTAAAGTTTGCATTAATGACCAACCCAACATCTATATAAAAAGACCAAGTGATTTTTGTTACACAATTAATATGATGTATATACATAACCCCCAAAGACCACTCATTAGCTTTGACCCTTGACTACCCTTGACCCTTCAATTACCTATTCAATGTACATGTGTAACTGATTCTGTATATATATGGGTTTATGATGAAGGAATAATATAGATCTCATTCTCAATACAACTCTCTCTCTCTCTCTCTCTCTAGTATTCTCTTACTATTATTTCACGTTATCAGCACGAGTTGGACTCTTAAGCCGTAAAGAAGAGATCCTCAGTTGCCTCGCATTTTTTTCCCGCCTTCTTTGTACGAAAGGATACTGTTGCTATCATTCGTCAATATCGTCATCAGTTCGGCCAATTTCACAATTCTCTCCGGTCAAACTCGAAATCAATCACCATCGGTTAGTACATTTAAATATTTCAAAGTAGTAATATTTAAAAATTATATTCCCAGAAGTACAAAGTGGTCTTCTTTTCGTCTGTTTGTCTTTATTGTTAGATTACCTAATGTTTTGATGATAACTCGCCAAATGAACTCAAAGTAAAGGTTCATTCACGATCTACAAAGACTTACAATATTGGTATCATTGTTCTTGTCAAAAGAGTCTTTTAGGTTCGTTCGATGATGAAAGCCAAATGTACTAGGTGAAGA
>ONZK01005415.1:2454-13389 GCA_900322385.1 Pharnaceum exiguum
GAAAACCGAATTTCTTCAACGTAAGATATAAAAAATCCCATTCAATTTGATCGTAAGCTTTTTCCATATCTAGCTTTATGGCACACCAACCTGTTTTATCTTTCGAAGTGTTAAATTTATGTAAAACTTCTTGAACAATTAATATATTATCATTGATAGAACGTTGAGGGATAAAAGCACCTTGAAGAGGGCTAATTAAGTGGTCGAGTATAGGTCATAAATGATTAACCAAAATTTTTGAAATAATTTTATAAAATATATTACACAGACTAATAGGGCGATATTGACTTGTTGTTTCGGGGGAAGAAATTTTCGGGATTAAAGTAATAAAAGTATGATTAAGTTGCTTTAATAGAATTCCGTGGGAGAAGAATAAACGTATAGCTTTAGACACATCATATCCAATAATATGCCAGTAAGATTGGAAAAAAGCAGAAGAAAAACCATCCGGTCCAGGTGCCTTATTAGGATTTATTTGGAAAACAGCAGTTTTGATCTCATCATCTGTGATATCCTTAATAAGTTCACAATTTTGGGCATCAGTAACTTTGTGTCTAAACTCTTCTAAAAGAAGAGATCTTCCGGATGGGTGAGCTGATGTAAACCTTCTTTTATAGTCAGTGCAAAATTGTTCAGTTATTTGTTGTTTTTCATAGTGCCAGATATTATTTTGATCATGGAGATTGTAGAAGAACAAAGTCAGAATCATATGAAATTAAGAGTCTATTTTTTGAACGTTGTACAAATCCTGCATGAACATTTACTCAAATGACCCTAGACAGTTTTTATGACATAAAACTTCTCGTGGTCCCATTTTGGTACAACGTTTAAAAGTACAAGTACCTTTTTTGACATATTGTCAGATACCCAAAATGGTAAATTTCCTTTCATTATTATATCTCCAATCCGATATAAAAGAACATGTAACTACATCACCCGGTCGTCCAATCCTCGGGTTGGCAGGTTGGAAATAACAAAACTTAGGAAAGAACGTTAGCACCCAACTGAACTAGGTTGAGCGGCAAATTATATCGAACACGTGAGGTGTACAACCCGCTGTACACCCCGCGGTGGATTTTTTGTAAATAAATCGAAAAACAAGGGACCAGAGCGGTAGTAAGAATTTAAAATAAGGGTATTATGGTAACTCCCTCGCAGTACTAGTGCATGTTCTTTTCTACTAAATCCCAACAGACCTAAATCCCCATATTCCCCCAAACGACTCTCTCTCTCTCTCCCTCCCTCTCCCTCCCCCTCTCCCTCTTCCTTCACTGCCTCACAAATTCGATTCTTCCATTCCATTCTCTCTCCTTCAGAAGCTGCTAAGTGGTAGCAATCTACGTGCATTCTTTAATGTCTTGCTTTTCATGGGGTTCTATTGTTTCATATGTTTTTTAATTGATTCGTTAATTTCATGTGTTGATTTTGTACTATGTGCCTTTTCTTTGTGCGAGAAGAGTAGCTCAGAATGAAATTAATCATGTTCTTTTGTGAACTTTAACATCAAGCTTGCTACGTTTGAAACTTTTCACCACTTTTTTTTCTTCCGAATTTTATCCAAAATTATATTATTTTCTTGGTGATCTGTTGGTCTATGGAATTGTGAAATTTTGTTGGATTTTGAGAATAATCGGTAGTATTTGAGTTTGTTCATTCAGCATTCAATTGTTTGTATTTATCATTTTCTATTTAAGATGTTAGTCTAATGATAATTTCCGGCGGAAATGTGAAAATCATGGGCTAGTTACACTGAGATTCAATGATGATTTAATGAGACTTATGATAGAGTGTTGGTTTTATTGTTTCATTTATTTGCAGAAGCTATAAGCGACTTTTCGTTGGCCGTATCACACCATGGATCACTAAGAAAATGGCCTGCAGGGACACTTATATGGGGTTGACTATATATTACAAATGTGACTGATCTCATAATCGTTGTATAATGCATAGGGTCACTAATAAGGCTTGCAAGGTTACTAATAACTTCGACAAGCTCACTAATAATAGAAACTAGTTTAATACCCGCGCTGCGCGCGTGAACTTTTAGTGAGTATTGAGTATTACTTATTTATATTATTTGTTAAACAATTGAACTTACATAATTTACTTTAGTCTTTCATTCAAGTCAGCTAATGTCATGTTATTTGGATGAGTAATTCCATTTATGATATTTAATGTAACTTCATTATCTTATAAAATAACTGAAAATGTCAGGAGGAACACCAACAACAGAATGAAATTGATTTCAGCGACCATTTAGCTAAAGTGTTGACAGAGGTACTTAATTTGAAACCACAACAACACAATTAAATATTGATATAGATTTTACAGAACCCGTAAAACAAATTCCTCTACAATTAATTCTCTAATTTCTCCAAATTACTGAGGGTGCAATGCTAATACTGTAAACTCTAAATTACCATAATATAAACATATACCCACAAAAATGAACTATCTCATACACCATCCAGCCTTGAAAATTACACTTAGGCAAACTTCACCTTTTGGAGTGCAAAAGGGTAATCAATATTTGATTACTTTGTTGCGTAAACAATTTTCCTAAAACAATAACATTCATTGTACTGTAGCTTCGTAGCTTTCGTACACAGCAGTTAACACTTTTTTCATTGTAAGGTGCTCAGTTTAGAATTATCATCCTCTCACTTTGTGAGACTGTAGGCCTTTGTTTTATTGATTTGAAACATTCATTGTACAATAGTTTTTGAACGCAGCAGTTAGCACTTGATATGGATATTGGAGCACCAGCCGACGGATCTTTGAATGACCTTGGAAGTGTCTCTCTTGAGCACCACCATTCCAAACACCCAAGTAAATAATCGTTAATGCAGTAACATCCCTTTTTACTCTGGAAAAAGGGAAGCAATTGATAAAAAAAAACATACATAGTACTCTTTTTACTCACCTATTAGTCTATTACCCATTCTCAAGTAATCTATTCTCAGATAATCCTGCCCATTGCTTATTATTCTCCAAAACTCCTCTTCTCTCGAATCATTTTTGTGGATACCAAAAGAAAAATTAAGACATAAATAATTGAGAAAGAGGACTGTGTTTGGTAGTAAAAATTAAAAAACCCAAATATTATATAAAAGAAAATCAAATGTCAAGCAAACTGCATAATGTGAAACCCAAAAACCAACAACAATACATTACACTTCAATTACCTTTGTGCGCGCGTTAAAAGGATGGAAGACGGACGAATTCAAAAGTGCTCCAACGACATTGATAAGTCCCATCAAATTTCCACTGACTTTGACCTGAATAGAGGGAACAATTTTTTTTTAGCATCTCTAACATCAACTTTGATACACCCATAATGATAATAATAACAAAAAAAATAACTGAGAAATACATAGCAAAACTCACATCTGTATAACCTCTATTATGCTTTCACCCAGTAAATGAGAAACAGAGATATGGTTGACCGAAGTCATGCAAGCAACTAAATAGATCAAAATGAACAAAAGCGTACCATTTCAAGACATTGAATATGATAATAATTCCTCTATCAATGCTTTCCTTCAGCTTTCTTTCATAAACAACTTCGTAAACATCACTTCCATTGGGAAAAAAATGAATCCTCAAAAAAAAAATGGAAACAAAACATAATTAGAGAAAGAGATAACAAAATATTACTGGCATAGTGGGAATAAATGGGAAGTTACACTTGTTACAGTAACTACATAAGAAAGTTGTGGTAGGGAAAAAGAGGAGAGAGATCAGAGATTTGAGCGGAGGGCAATGTACTGAAAAAAGAAAATGGTGAAGGGAAAACTGGAAAAATTATTGCAATTTGGGAAATAGTGGGAGAGTGAGTGGGGCCGGGGGGAGAAGTTAATTCAGAGAACATGGGTTTAACTTCCACAAATTGCAAACCGTAAATAAAAGTCTCAGACACATAACAAATTAATCAAAAAGTGGCCAATGATAGTATGACACCTAAGGGAGGGGGTTTCCTATCTCAAACACTCTCTTACTGGGTGCTCTTTTAGTAAGTAGGTAGATAGAACTGGGTGACCTTGATAATAGAAATGGAACTAGTTTTAGACTTGATAGTTATTGTGTTACTGTAAATGAAGGGTCAATGACATGTTTGCATTGAAATGAAGGGTCAATGACATGTTTTGCATTGAAATGAAGGTTGAAATGAAGGTTCAATCACTATTTGTGCACACACAATCACTGATTAGTCATATAGGGTCACTAATAGTACAATCATCAAACATGTTGCTTATTTTGCTACAACCTCCGTCTCAATTTGTTCTTATGATTTGGAAATGGCACAAAAATTAAGAAACCAATAAAAAGACCATTTTGTCCTTCACCTTTACACCAAATTACTCTTTCAAGTTCCTAACCTCACTATCTTTCACCTACCCAGCTAGGGGCAGTTTGGTCATTTTAAACAATAAAACATACCAAAATAGGAAACCATAAGAACAAATAGAAACACCCTAAAAAGGAATACCTCAAGAATAAATTGAGACGGAGGTTGTATATGGTTTTGACCGTTCATTAAAATGAAAGTTCACTAATTCTGCACACACAATCACTAATTAGTCATATAGTGTCACGAATAGTATAATCATCAACCTGGCGCTTATTTTGGTTAGAAGTATATAGTTCTAACTGTGCATTGAAATGTAGGTTCACTGTTAGTGCTTAAATGGTCACTATTTTGATGTTATACCCCGGTCAATTGTATGATTTTTAAAATTTATGATATTGTTTGAGTATTGTATTGTTAAACTAGTCTATTAGCTCAAACTGGAAGAGCAACGTACACTCGTGTATGTGATGTAGGTTCGAGTCCTACTATAATATGTTTCACTAATTAGCTGTGGATGGCCACTAATAATCCAAAAAAAATCACTAATGACTCATAGTCATAGTTGGATTAAAAAAAATTGAGAAAATATGGATAAAAAAAGTTCACTAATTGGCCCAAAATAGTCACTAATTGCTATAAAAGGCTCACTAATTGTACAAAATAGATGAATAGTGCGAGTGTCAGCACTTCGAAGTAAACAATCTTGAAAATACTACAAATACCTTACAAGTCAATGCATGCATGCAATAAAAGAGTAAGTTGCGTCCGTCTAGTTGAGTTGAGCATGTTTTGTTTTAGATATTCTTTTGCCAAGGTGGGAATTGAACCCACACCTTTGTACACTAGTACAAATGCTCTACCATTTGAGCTACTAGGTTTACTCACAATAACAATTAAGGTTGGCTAACTATAACATCAAAGTCCCGTTGCATAATCCAAAAACAGTATTTTTGCATAAAATTTTCAATACCAAAGAAGGGCTTTATACTAACTTGTAACAGCTTCGGACCATTATTTGCGCGGCACCATAAGCATCATATACACTCTCATCTTTCTTAAGCATCATACCATTATTTTCAATTTCTTCCTTTTTGTTTTCGTTTTAGACCGTCTTCCGTCAAAATAATGAGAGGGTAGGCCTACAAAAAAAATGAACTACACGGCTTTTGCTTTCGACATAACATCTTCAATCTTTCTTCATATTCTAATAAACACGAGAAGTAAAGTCTCACTAATAAGCTACCGACTGTTATCAATAATCCATAATTTCTCAATAATCAATTACATTGGAACTTGGATTCATAAAAAAGATTGAGCTAAGTAACAAATAAAAGGTTCACTAATTGGCCAAAATTTGTCACAAATTGCTTAAAAAATCACACCGATTGCACATAGTTCAACATGATAAAGCTAGGAAGGCTCACAAATTAGTCCCATTGAGTCACCAAATAGCCATAGACAGTCACAATTTATCCATAATCAAAAACTATCCATGTGAACAAGTCACTAATGAAAGTTCACTAAATAGGTAAACAAAATCACTAATAGTAGAATACAGGTCACAAGTCACAAACAAGCCCTTTAATTTGGAACTTTCACGAATTAGAAGAAGAAATATACAAAAAAAAAATACTAATGTTCTAAATTTAGTTTTCACCAGAACAAGTCACTAATGAAAGTTCACTAAATAGGTAAACAAAATCACTAATAGTAGAATACAGGTCACAAGCCACAAACAAGCCCTTTAATTTGGAACTTTCACGAATTAGAAGAAGAAATATACAAAAAAAAAATTACTAATGTTCTAAATTTAGTTTTCACCATAAAATTAAGAAAAGGTTCTACATTCCACAATCATTCACTAATTTCAAGAAACGTTGACATTAGAATTAAAAGCAAAAAACTCATCAATGTCGCTGATTGCAAAAGATTAGTAATAATCAACAAAAATTCGAATACATGTATACATATACAAGCAATTTGTCCCAAACACAATGAAAGAATCATTTTGATTAGAAATATAAAATAAATGGAAGGAAATTGAATACGTACTTGCGTCATCTCCATTGATTTTTCTTCTTCGGCGCTATTTTTTACTTGTTTGTTGACTGCTATTTTATTTTTTTGGTGGGTAGGGGTGTACCATTTTCTGTACACCCTTAGGTGTATGGTATAAGTTCTCAGGTTGAGCACCGAATCAAGGGAGAGTTTGAGGGTATTACTAATTCTCTCAAGATTTTGCTACAGGGGGAAAACAGGAAAATGGTTGTAGTTGATAGATGTTACTTATACACCCTTCTGGGAATTATTACCCACAAATACAACTAATGTTTTTGGTACAATCCAACTAGGCATACTGAACAGCGACGGTACCAACTCCCATGTCCTGTGATTACTGTTCAGTAGTATAAGCATTTAAGGAACCACAACGATTCACGTTGAAGAAAACCCCCCAAACCCCAAGGCCAAAGGGCTGATCGAGAAGCTGACTACCTGTAACATTGACCCATTAATGGTTTTGCTAGTTAACAACTTACTGAATTCAAAGGCGAACGAGTGTGCATGACTCAGTTTCATATTAGTATATATAACACAAAAGCCTGTAAGCCTGCTAGTACCATAATTAGGCTTGAGTTACATCTAGTAACTCAACATTACAAAGTTCACAGAGCACTATCCATTTACCTACATAATCCTCCTGGCATAACACGCAACGGGCAAACATTTATGACTTAGCAGCTTCATCTTCAGCAATCAGCATGGTAATAGAGCCCAGAAGCTGACAGGCTTTGCTTCTCAGGAGGTATTTCATAAGGAGGTCCTACATCACCCCTTGGACCGCCGCAAGCTTAACCGCCTGCTTAACAATTTGTCCCAAACACAGTCAAGCACAGTTACTAAAAGTCCAACCCCAAAAGCACCAAGAATCTGACCCACACTAATACATTTCGATAAATTTCAACACTAATTTTCTAGGTTTTTTCTCTTTATGCAAAGCAAGCTTCAGTTACCTAGAATATTCTTTCAATTACCACAAGAACTTTTAAGCCGGCTCACAGCAAAAACTTTCAATTATCAACGGCATAGTATATCTGAAGTGTAAGATGAAGAACCCAAAATAATAATCAGAGACATCATGCCAGAAAAAAAAGGATCTTACCAATGCCTAGACTCTTTCATCAGCTTCCTCCCTCATTAAATGCTGTTTAAAATAGATACTATATGGTCTGCAAAAGCAAAAATGAACCCAAATATCAGAGAATTAACCATCAAGCAAGATACCATTAACAAGACTCGATCTTTATATACCTGCAAGTCTGACAAATGTTGTATGTATCCTTATGTGCGACTGATAAACCCGCATCTTCAAGAATTGCAGCAATATCCATTGGTATTGCATCAGCCTTCGACTACACCAGAAAAATGGTAGGTCGTTCATAAGAGGTCCCAAGAATAATGTCACTGGAACCAAATGTTAAGAAACAACATTTTAAGTGCATACCTCAAATCTGTTTTCTAGGCGAAGATATGATCTGAGCTCATCACCAACCTTACCAAATATCTCCAGTAAAACAGTCATCTCCCTTTTCTCCCTTAGCGCTTCCTTCGACTGGGGCCGACTCTGATTACCTATCTCCGAGGATATTGTGTCGTTACCATACTCGCTTGGCAAACTACACCATTTCGTAGTCCTCTCAGAGCCACCAGCAAGGTCAGAGGAAGTCAGCAGCCGTTTAGGTCCTACCATCAGTAATATACACACCTCCACAATCTTTCCACCCTTTTTATACTGATCAAACTTTTGTTGAATCACAGCGGTCTTCTGTGCAAGCATCTCCACAGCTACCAGATGAGAATTCTGCCACAAAACAAGGGACGTGAGAACAAGCTACCCTCTGATAAACCTTGTAGTTACTGATCAAGATATGAACAAAACAAGACATCAACTAAGCATCATAAATACCCAAGGGAAAGGCAGCTAGTGATGGCAATGACAAGAAAACAATAATAACACTACAGAAAATAGTAGAAATGTTGCCACAACCATTTAAAGTGAACTTAAAAAGAGTAACAAACCATGAATCTTCGACATAGTGTGATGATAAGCCCAACAGCAGACTTTTCTCCACCCCAATCATCTTTGCACCTTGAACTGCACAGAACAGGAAAATATGAAGGCAGACTCTTAATGAACACACCCAACAAGTGGACTTCCTTCAAAATATAGGTAACTTCAATTAAAGAAAAGAGAAAGAAAGAAACAACAAGGCATTTTGCATAAGACAAAGGTAATACCGGGCGTGTGAAAGAGCTAGATCAAGAGGCACCGCCTTTCCCAAGTTCATGTACTTCAAGTTAGAACAGTCAACTTCAATATTAGCAGCTGCAAAATCTTCTTGAAGTAGTACCACAATAATCTTAGTGGCACTATATCTAGCAGCTTCATGTAAAGCAGTCCAACCATTGGGTGAATCAGTAGGTATAGTATGCTGAAGAGTCAAAACCTTATTCAATTTACGATTGAGAATTGCATTGAAGCAATTAAATGCATCTTTGGCCACTACCAGTGTCCCCAAGGAGCGTAAAATCGTGTCCCCTAACTCGTATTTAGAATTGGTGAGTGCCAAAGTCGCCAACAGGGCCTAAGGAGGCTGGCCTTACGAGGGATGCATTTTTCCTTCATACCTTAGCGGATGGTGAGAAGCTACAACAAGTGCTTTTCGATCTTCCTAGTGGAGTTAGCGTTCCACGACTGACCGTCCAATCCAGGGCGTCGGACGGGGCTGTGGAAGGCTTCTTCACTCTTTATGAGGATGCCTATCGCTATGGGCTGAGGTTGCCCCTTACTGAATTCCATTTAAAGGTGTGTGAAATTTTGGGCCTTGTTCCTGCTCAGTTTTCTCCTTCCTGTTGGCTGAGGATGAACGTATTCTATTTCGTTTGCCTTCTTTATGGCTTGGAGCCGTCGGCTGCAGCTTTTTGTCAAATTCACTATGTTTCTCCTCATGGTAAAGAGGTCGACCCGTTTTGTTATGGGCGTCTCCAATGTAAGGGTGGCTTTTTCACTTGTCATGGTGGTGATTTCGGTTGGCATCACCATTTCTTTATTTTGAAGAATGAGGAGGGGAGCTTCGGCGTTCCTCATGGCATTATTGATTTTTCTGTGCCTCGGCCCGGTAAGGCGGTTGCCTTGACTGAAGCGGAGGTGGATACGACTAAGTATTTTGCCAGGAGCTCTTCCTTGGATTCACCTCGGTTCTGGGTTCCTCGGAAGGAACATTTTGAAAAGCCCGGCTTTGTTGATCTTTTCTACGAGTATGCCCGTGCGGAAGGTAAATGAAGTTCGTTCCAATGTTTTTAGGAATCTTTTGTTTTCAATAATATGTGGTGGGCCATCTTGGCTATGCTCTATATAACGCGTTTTTCTTCCTAATATTAACGTTCTTATTTCACCAGAATCCCTAGGCGATATGATCAATGATCCCAGACTGAAGGATCTTTTGAGCTCAAACGACTCAAACGACTATGCCTTCGCTTGTGTTGCTCCCAGGGTGTATGACTATGTCTTAAAAAACCCTACGTCCGAAGTTGAGATGCCTTCGCTGGATGTAAGTATGTCATATTTTTGATCTCAATTTACACTCTTTTCCTTTTCTAATCATCATCCTATTGTGTGATTTTTCAGAAGGAGACAATTCGGGAGATTTGCGATGGGACGTTCATTCCTTCCTTCAAGTCAGGAGTCCTCAAGAGGAAGAAGGTTCCCAGGGTCAAAGTGCCGCAAGTGATCGAGCCCGAGAGTGAACGTTCTCTCAGCGAGCCTTATGAGAATTTAGCTGATGATGGAGACGCGCTAGTGCTGGATAAAGGCAAAGGCGTGGTGGTTGAGGAAGATGATGGTGAGTTTGTCGACATGGCAGATGGGGGGGATATGCCTAGTCCCCTTCCTGCTTGGGGAACGACGCACTATCCCCAGACGAGACTCGCGGGTTCTTCTTCGTCTGGCCTGGGTAAGCCTCCTATTGCTAAGAAGAGGTGTTACTTGGATTTGGATGAGATCGGGAGGAGCTCAGTGATAGCGAAGGTTGAAGAGGCTTTTGCTCCCCCCCTCCTCCAAGCTGATGATCTTGCTGAGTTGGGCGACCACATAATGGGTGCCTTGGATCGGATTTTTGAGGTATTTGCGTTCCAGCTATATATGTAACTTCTTTGCCTGAGGTGTTTTCTTGACAGGTATTAACGTTGTGTCCTTTGATCTTTCAGGGTTGTACTGATTTGTTTAGGGTGAAAGCCGCCTTTCGTCAGCGCCTCGAAGCCCCTTCCCCAGATGTCAACAGCGTTGTTGCTGAGTTCGAAAAGGCTAAAAGGGGGTGGAGAGACGAGAAAAACACGCTCCTATGTGAGCTTGATAAGCGAGACAGAGATCTGGATAGATTAGCCCAAGGACGGGATAACCTGAAGGTTCAGGTACAAACCCAGGAGACTGCTCGCTTCCATGGGGAGCTCGTCAAGATGTACCTTGAGCCCCGGTTGGAGCGTCCTGCCACCTTACCATTTCATCCTGCTGTTCAAACAACGATTGT
>ONZK01005421.1:5034-19261 GCA_900322385.1 Pharnaceum exiguum
TGGATTGCTCAGGCTGTGGGGCTAACGGAAATGGTGTGCGAGATTTTTGTCAAGCATTGTTTGAAATTTCTTCCTCCCAATTTCTTTAGTTGGTTTCAGCCATTTCACCCTTTAGGCCTTTAAGGCTTTTTACGGGTGTTATATTATTTTACATAAAAAAAAAAGATCAACTCTATAGTCTTTTCTTTTTAGAACCCAACTCTATAGTCTTGAAATGAAATATAAATATTCAATCAAAAGTTTATTTACAATGGGGTAATACCAGTAGTATAGAGATGCAAAGAAGTTATAGACCAAATTTTCAAGTTATATGATCACACTTTTTTTTTTATCAGGCAAAGAGGGACTCCCTCTTTGGGGGTGGCTAAAGGGCACCTCCTAACGCACGGCCGCACGGCCTCGTGTATTCCTAGAAATAGTTCCAGTAGGTGCTCCCCAAGAAGTTTGAACCCAAGACCTGGTGAACAAGTTATGACTTATTTACCAGTGAGCTAACACCTCTTGGGTTATATGATCACACTTTAGTATATCAAAAAAAAAACAATTGTAAGGTTTTTAATCTTTTCCTGAAGAAACAGATAAAAACCATTAAAAGTGGCTTCTCGTATTGAATTGTTTTTTAACTCATTTGGTGCTATCTATGTAATTATACTTTTATAGCTTGTAAATTATAATAGCAGCAACAATAATGATGGCGGCGGCAGTGATGGTGGTTATAGTGGTAGTAGTATATTGGTGGTGGTGGTGATAGTGGCTTAATAATTATACTTCAAATAATAAGGGATGAAGGTGGAATTTCAATTGAAATTACACTTTTCTTTCTTCAGATATATATTTGAGTTAATGATCCGCTAAATGAAGTTGTCTCTTAAAACGAAAAAAAGTGAGCGGCTTGAAATCATAATCATTTTCCACTAGCAGGAACAAAAGTTCAACTTAGAAGAAAAATCGTCTTATAACCATTTATCTTCAAGCCTCATGCACGCCGCACATGAATTTTGAGAATTTGTCACACAATCTTACTTCAATTTAAGAACATATAATGACTTAAAAGTTAGAAAAGAAAAGAAAAACATAATTTTTTGGACAGCTTTTCTTGCCAATTTGTAATGGCTTTTTTCCATAATTGGTAACAATAATCCAAATCACGACCAAAAAGCTTTCATTATTATTTTTATTCTGAACTTATGTGTATCCCGGCAAGCTTGTAAGTTCATCATTGGATTGAACAAGATTAACATGCTTCAACACCTTTCAGTTAGCTTTCTGAATCCTCTGTGGAGATCAGCATTTTTATGACGAAATGTTGCCGCGCGCTTGATATCATTTGTGATGTAACTCAGAGTCTTCTCCTTCTTCCTAAGAGTGTCTATGGCTCGGTCTTTGACATGATTTCAGTGTTGTGGTGTTTCAAGGACGCTTTTTGGATTTAAGATATCCCACTATTTATACTTTTCATGGGGTTGGTAGAAAGTTAGAAATCAGCATGCCTCAAGCAAACCTCATGTGAACATTGAGTATATTCACACAATTTTCTACCGTTTATCAACCTCATGACGTACTATAAATAAGGCTACATCCTGAAGCTACATCCCGAAGCCAAATAACATCCTTAAACACAACACAGCTAACCTCCTCAGAGAGCAAGCCATGGACAATGACGGAAAGAAGGAGAAACCTCTCACTTACGTCACTGACAATGTCAAGCGCGCGGCGATGTTCCATAGGGAATTGAGAAAGCTCACAGCCATTCCCGGCGATGAAGCATGCCTAATCTTGTTCAACCAGGAGATTGGCAAGCATGAAGCATGGCCAAACCAAAGGGATACCACCCGTATAGCTTGTGAAGTTCAACCATTCTCCACCTAAACCCCAACTCAAACCCAAACCAAAACCCACCTGCAGAATTGGACCAACATTCCTCGATGGACCACTGGTTAATTAAAAACCACAAATCTATTGGGTTTCGACTACATATTCTACCAAACATGAAATCAAAATGAGCCATTCTACCATTGATTTGAAAAGTCTAGTTATCACACAATGGAAAAATCTGATCAAAGCGTCCTTGGAATTGTTATAATGTTGGTTATCTAATGTTATCTTCGAGAGGTAATAACAAGTAACTATACTTCACAAATACGAAAGGTGTTAATCTTCAACAATATGGTTTGTATCGATGAACAATACAAAAAAGGGAGTATGTTCATAAATCCTTCATCAAAAACTAAATCAGTTAATAACATAAAGGGATAAAATTACACTACTATTGGATGCTAGATTTTTTCGATTTAGAAAAATTGTTGTATTACCATTAATCTTTATGTCTCGCCTGAACTTTGAATATACTTCACAAATACGAAAGGTGTTAATCTTCAACAATATGGTTTGTATCGATGAACAATACAAAAAAAGGGAGTATGTTCATAAATCCTTCATCAAAAACTAAATCATTTAATAACATAAAGGGATAAAATTACACTACTATTGGACGCTAGATTTTTTCAATTTAGAAAAAATTGTTGTATTACCATTAATCTTTATGTCTCGCCGGAACTTTGAATATATTCACACAATCTACCTCAATTTAAGACTTTACAATGGCTTAAAGTTTAAAAAGAAATATAGGATAACTTTTTGATCCGATTTTTTACCAATTTGAAACGACTTGTTTCCAACTTTGGCAACAACAACCCAATGTAAATCCCCAATCAATGGGGTGAGGATGTACGCAACCGTACCCCTGTTTACGAATACAGAGAGGTTGTTTTCGAGATTGACCCTAAATACAATGTTTGAAGTATTGACTTCCAACAACTTCATTAAAAATAAGTAGCGTAAGGTTTTCTTAGCCATTCTGCTTTAGTCCATAATCATCTAAAGCCGAAAGATGAAGATAATTCTTTACTTCATAGGCAACAAATCCAAATTACTACCAAAATATTTTCCTTTATTTCTTTTTAAATTCCTTGCATAGCTCAAACATTTTGCTATACAGAGTTGCAGTCTTGTGACCGTCCATGGCTTGGTCTTTAAGGAGGTTTAAGTGGTGTGGTGTTTAAAGGATGCTCTTTGACTTCAAGAGAAACCCACTACTTCCTTTCATGACCTTTAATAACTTCAAAATTAGAAAAGAAATAAACAAAAACTATTTTGGTCATTATTCGGATTTTACTACCAATTTGTAACGATTTATTTTCAAATTGGTCCAAAATCCGAATCTACTCAAAATCACGTGATCCTTGAAGATTTTCTACCTCTTACAACCTCATGACATACTATAAATAAGACTACAACACAACAGAACTGAGCAACGACAACGATCAATCAATACACAACGCTTCAAACACCACACCACACCACACAACCAACCTCCTCAATCAGCAAGACATGGACGGTCACAGGAAGAAGGCAAACACTATCACATACATCACAGACGACGTTAAGCGCGCGGCGATGTACCGTCGAAAAAAAGCAGAAATCGAAAAGGAACTGAGAAAGCTCACTTCCATGCCTGGCGTTGAAGCATGCCTTATCGTGCTCAATCCGGAGACCGGTGAGCATGAAGCGTGGCCAAACCACCAGGATGCCACCCGTCTCGCCGAGCGGTTCAATGATCTGCCCCCCAACCCCAACCCCAACCAACCTGAAGGCGACGAGGGACCAAGCACTTCCTCTGCCCCACCACCACCACCAAAACTCATAACAAAGCGCTTTTAGTAAACTCTATATGTTTATGAATATAAGTATCACAATATCATCATTTGCAATAAAATTCGTCTTCTTTCATGTGTCTCATTTCGAATTCTAAACATCACTTTTAATTTTCAATTATTACCTATTACTTAATGTTTTAGTTAATGTTGTTGTTGTTGTTGTTGTTGTACTTAATGTTTTAGTTAGTAAATAAAACTTTCAAGGAAGTAGATCCTATGAAAAAAAATCCCATGATAAAAAAAAAAGAGAGTGTGAAAATGGCATTGGTAAACAGAAAACAAAATGACAACACAAAACATAAAGCGATAGGAAAATTGGTCATGATCGATTTGATGAATGAAACAACTTAAAGGTACAGAAATTAAGTAATAAAATAAAAGAGGGGGCGGGGGAGAGAATACCTGGCGGGCAGCGGGCATGAGTGACGGGCAACGGGCATGAGGTGACGGAAAAGAGATACCGGGAAAGGTTAAGATAGGAATGAGAGAGAGTGGAGTGGATTGCTCAGGCCGTGGGGCTAATGGAAATGGTGTGCGAGATTTTAGTCGGGCATTGTTTGAAATTTCTTCCTCCCAATTTCTTTATTTTTTTTTAAGGCTTTTATGTGTCTTTTATTATTTTACATAAAAAAAAAGATCAACTCTATAGTCTTTGGAATTGTTATTAGTTGCTTATGTAATGTTATATTCGAGAGGTAATAACAAGTAACTATAATTCACAAATACGAAAGGTGTTAATCTTCAACAATATGATCAGTCAGTGCTAGACTTGAAGTGAAGTGGGTTCAAATCAAAGGCAAAGCACAATAAACGGATACAGCTTCAATTTTTTTTTTTAGACAAGTTTTTTGTTACCCTTTTAGGCTTTTACCGATGCCTACATTATGCCAAAAACAATAAACGGATATAGCTTTAATTTTTTTTTTTTAATAAATCGATACAGCTTCAATTTAAATAGTGAATTTTCTTTAAACTTGAATACTTCACTGCAAAAAAATTTGTACCAATTAAGATTTAAGGATGTAGTACCACTTTTCATCATTTTCTCAGGCTCTGTTTGGCAAGCCCTGTTGTATAAGTTGAAGTTGGAACTGTTTATAAATGGAGCTGGAGCTGGCGTTGTTGTTAGCTGTTCAGAGCTGAAAACTATATCTGTTTTAAAAGTTATAGTGTTTGGTTAAACTAGCTGTAGATGGAGTCGAAAATATTAAAAAGACGAAAAAGGACATCTACATAATTTATAAAAGCATAAATTTACATACAATTTAAAATATATTCTTTATAAAGTGCAAAAACATGTAATAATGACCATAGAAAAACATGTAAATGATGGTTTTTAAATGAATGTCTATCATGCTTTATAAAATATCGATTGTCAATAATTCAATATACTTGCGCTTGTCAATTGTATTACATTTCACATGAATTGCACGCAAGTGGGTGAGGGGGTGTTAATCTATCTCTTCAAATAATACTACGAGTAGCACGCAAGATAGTATCATTGATTTATTAATCACGAAAACAAATAGAAAAGGGGTAAAAAAAGGAAAAAACGACAAAAAGCTCTTACACACGCTCATAAACGCTCACAATTGTACTAATTCCCTGCATTATAACCTTTGGACGATAGTATTGTGCTCACCTTTCAACTACAACAACATCATCTCAATCTAGTCCCATCTCAGATGAAGTATTGAGGGAGCCTGATGTACACAGCCTTACCCCGAAAAATCGGAAGACTGTTTTCAGAATGATCCACTTAGTACTTGAATGGGAACCTCTTTGTACCAGCAATGAAAAATTGTTAAAAACCAATGTATTCATAAAAACATTTGTACCTGTAATGAAAAATCGTTAGAAACCAATGTAACTATAATAACATAAAGTCACGGATAGACATTCAAAGCCTAAATAACGGATAGGTAAAGCACGTATAAAACAATCTCTCGTAAAAAAGCTCAATTCCACATGGAGTTCACAAAGCTCAATGCCATTTATGGTGTTGAAGCATGCTTGATCTTATTCAACCCAATGATGAGCTTCCGAACTAACTATAACCTTATATTGCGAAATTTTTTTTGTTCGTTGCTGAATTATTTTGTTCCTTTTTTTCTTCCGTTTAGTTAATCTTCTATTAAACATCATTATTGGAAGGTGAGCCTTACTGTGCTGCTAAAGTAACAACCTAGTACTATCATCGAAAGGTTATAATGCAGGATTTAGTACCAACTACTAACTATATATTGCTCCTCCAATTCTTAGGTACATCCGGTGTACACGTACACATGGTGTTTTTTTCAAAGCATTACAGCATATATAACTAGTCACCTTTTTAATGTCATTAGTCAGTTTCTTTATTATTAGTTATAAATCCACCCGGTGTACTGATGTACCAAAGATTTGCTAATATTGCTATCATGCTTGTGAAGTGTCAAGTATTCGTGTGCGTATAAATTAAATTGTAGATGAAAACAAACAATATAAGAAAATGATGAAAGACAAATTTAAACGGTCATTGAAAAGTGGTTCTACATTTTTAAAAGGAGCACATTTTTTTGCAGTGAAGTATTAGTTTTAAGATAATTCACTAAATAAATTCAAAGTGTATACGTTGAGTTTTTTTTTGGCATAATGTAGGCATAAAAATGATTTTGGTATTCTAGAAGTCACTTAAATGGATCGAGTTCTTTTTTTATAAAATAAGGTTAAAACCTTATTAACACCGGTACAAAAGCCTTAAAGGGTGAAACAACTAAAAAAATTTCAAACAATCCACACCTCTCTCTCTCTCTTTCCTATGTAAGTATCTAACAATGTTCCTTTTCCGTCTCTCTTCTCCGTCACCTCATGTCAGTTGCCCGTCACTCATGCCCGCTGCCCGTCACTTATTCTCTCCCCCCCTTATTTCGTTACTTTTAACTTTTTTATGTTATAGTACATTAGAGTTAATTTTATCACCACTTAATCTGTACCCTTTATTTGTTTCATTATTCATCAAATCATGACAAATTTTCCTATCTATCTATCTGTTTTATGTTGTCATTTTGTTTTCTCCTTTTCACTGTCATTTTCATTCCTTTTTTTTTTTGTTATGGGGATGTTTCTCATAGGATTTACTTTCTAATAGGTTAGAATTAAAAAGTGAATGTGATGATTAGAAATTGAAATGAGAAACATGAAAGAAGGAGAAACAGACTAAAGAAGACGAATAATAGTTTTGCAAATGATTGTTATAATTTATTCATAAAAATATAGAGTAAACTAAAAGCGCTTTCGTGGTGGTGGTGGGGTATAGGAAGTGCTTGATTTACTTTCTAATTGGTAATAATTATAAGTGAATGTGATGATTAGAAATCGAAATGAGAAACATGAAAGAAGGAGAAACACAATAAAGAAGACGAATAATATTATTACAAATGATTGTTATAATTTATTCATAAACACCCCATACAGAGTTTACTAAAAACGCTTTGTTATTAGTTTTGGTTTTGGTGGTGGGCCATAGGAAGTGCTTGCTCCCTCGTCGACTTCAGATGGGTTACGGTTGGGGGCAGATCATTGAACTGCACGGCTAGCCGGGTGGCATCCGTATGGTTTGGCCATGCTTCATGCTCGCCAGTCTCCGGATTGAGCACGATTAGGCATGCTTCAACACCAGGCATGGAAGTTAGCTTTCTTAGTTCCTTTTCGATTTCCGCTTTTTTGCGACGGTACATCGCCGCGCACTTTACGTCGTCAGTGATGTAAGCAAGAGTTTTCGCCTTCCTTCCGTCACCGGCCAATGCTTGCTCTTTGAGAAGGTTGGTTGTGTGGTGTGGTATTTGAAGCGTTGTGTATTGATTGTTGTTTTTGTCCAGTTCTGTTGTAGTGTAGCCTTATTTATAGTACGCCATGAGGTTTTAAGAGGTAGCAGATCTTTCGGGGATCATGTGATTTTTGAGTAGATTTGGATTTTTGGACGCCAAATTTGTAACGATTTGTTTTCAAAATGGTCCAAAAATCCAAATCTACTCAAAAATCACATGATCCCCGAAAGATTTGCTACCTCTTACAACCTCATGACGTACTATAAATAAGGCTACACTACAACAGAAGTGGACAAAAACAACGATCAATACACAACGCTTCAAACACCACACCACACAACCAACCTTCTCAAAGAGCAAGCAATGGCCGGTGACGGAAGGAAGGCGAAAACTCTTACTTACATCACTGACAACGTAAAGTGCGCGGCGATGTACCGTCGCAAAAAAGCAGAAATCGAAAAGGAACTAAGAAAGCTAACTTCCATGCCTGGTGTTGAAGCATGCCTAAACGTGCTCAACCCAGAGACAAGCGAGCATGAAGCAAGGCAAAACCATACGGATGCCACCCGCTGGCCGTGCAGTTCAATGATCTACCCCCCAACCCAAACCCATCTGAAGCCGACGAGGGAGCAAGCACTTCCAATATAAATAAAACTTAAAATAGCAACGGGCTTGGGCGTCGGTTTTGCAACCGTTGCTAAGATTTTCTTACAATTTAATTTTTAAAATCCATAGCTAAAGCTTAGCAACGGATGGTGAAAAATATGTTGCTAAGAAAAACGTAGCAACAGTTTTTTTAGCTCCGTTGCTAAGTCATACGTAGTAAATGTGATAAGTTAATTAAATGTCATTGAGTCAATTCAACTTACTTCATTGGTTAGAGCTCTACAACTTCATAGACACCATCTGAGTTCGATTTTTCGCAAACACCATAATGTGTTTTTTTTTGTTTTTTTTTTTGAAATGAAACTAGCAACGGATTTTTTGATATCTGTTGCTAAGCTTAGCTACGGATACCTAAATCCGTAGCTGAGCCTAGCAATGGATATCAATGTCCATACCTAAGCTTAGCAACAGATACCTTAATCCGTTGCTAAGTACCTTAGCGACGACCATTTTAGAAACAGGCCAAATTGACGCCCAATCCGTTGCTAAGAGCACCTTAGCAACGAATTTTACCACTTAGCAACGGATAATTCCATCGCTATTTTGATGTTATTTTGTAGTGCGATATAATTCCTATGCCCCACCACCAAAACTAGCGCTTTTAGTGAACTCTATATGGGACGTTTATGAATAAATTATAACAATCATTTTCAATAATATTATTCGTCTTTTTTATTGTGTTTCTCCTTATTTCATGTTTCTCATTTCGATTTCTAAACATCACTTTAATTATAATTAAAACCTAATACTTTAGTTAATGTTGTTGTTGTTCTTGTATAATGTTTTAGTTAGTACATAAATGACTCTCAAAGAAGTGAGTAAATCCAATGAAAAACATTCACATGAATAAAAAAAGGAATGAAAATGGCATTGGTAAATAGGAAAAAAAAATGACAAGATAAAACAAATAGATAGGAAAATCCGTCATGATCGATTTGATGAATGAATGAAACAAATAAAGGTACATAAATAAGTGATGATAAAGGGTACTGTCAAAAAAAGTTAAAGCAATGGAACAAAGAGAGCGGGGAGAGAATACCTGACGGGTAACATAACAGGTAGGAGTGACCGAGTGACAGAAAGGTGGGAAAGGAACCTTGTTAGCCGTGAGGGTAGTCGAAGTGGCGGTGGGAGTAGTGTGGTGACTGGTGTGGTGTGCAAGATTTTAGTCAAGTTAGAGTTTTTTTTTGGCGAAATTATTGGGAATAATCCCTACTTGAGCCGATTATCCCAAAATAATCCCAAATTCAAAAATTGCTAGGAATAATCCCTACTTGGACCCTTGTAGCCTGAAACGATCTAATTAAGTTTTTACAACAAGTTTTTTCGATAAATTAAACCTTACTTAAGCCATCAATTATAATTTTGACTATGAAATACATTAATTCTAATGAATATATGCATAGCCAAAGTTTTTATTTTATATTTTGACATATTTTAAAATGTTATGGGATCATTCTGGGCTACAAGGATCCAAGTAGGGATTATTCCCATCAATTTTTGAAGTTTGGATTATTTTGGGATAATCGTCCCAAGTAGGGATTATTCACCACAATTTTGCCTTTTTTTTGTTACCCTTTTACCGATGCCTACATTATGCCCAAAAAAATTCAACGCATACAGTTTGAATTTAAATATCGAATTTTCTTTAAACTGAATACTTCACTGCATGTACCAACTAAGCATGTAGTACCACTTTTCAATGACGTCTAAAGTAGTCTTTCATCATTTTCTTATTAGAGAAATTTGTGTTAACCCTTTTCATATATAAGACTAAGTAATATGGGTGATTATTGTGTAGCCGAGGGTCATTAAAATATGTAGCCGAGGGGTCATTAATACTCAGTTTGATATATGAAACGGGTTCACACAATTTTTTATGTTTCCTTATACAGGTTTCGTTTTTATCTACAAATTATACGCACACAAATACTTGACAGTTGACACTTGACAAGCATGAGAGCAATATAAAGTTGGTCATAGTACTAAATCCCTGCATTATAACCTTTGGACGATGGTACTAGGCTGCTAAACTAGTAGCACAATAGTGCTCACCTTTCAAGTGTTTGAGTAGATTCTGGTGCTTCAATGTTCCAGTGCTTCAATGTTGTGCTCTTTGTAGGAGAAGAGTGTGAGTTACATCAAGTGCGCGGCAACACTATGTTGCAAAAAGCTGAACACCACAAGGAATTGAGAAAGCTCACTAACATTCTCGATATTGAACCATACCTAATCGTGTTCAACCCAGGGATTGGCGTGTATAAATCTCGACAAAATCAGAGAGATGTCACTCGTCTAGCCGGGGAGCTCAATAAGAGAGGAATGTGCCATTTCAATTGAAATCACACTTTTCTTTCTCCAATTATACTTGACAAATTGATCTGCCAAAATGAAGTTGTTTCTTGGAAACAAAAATGAAGTTGTTTCTTGGAACAAAACATATCTGAAACAAAGAATATTGGATTACAAAAAAGTTCGAAAAGAAAGTAACTTTTCGCAAAATTAGTATTAAAAAGTCATTTAATTTTTTACATCAATTACGTGTGCAACTTCTTATCTCACATTAATCATGACCATTTGTAGTTTTGCATCCCCACGTGTAATAAATGAATTATAAATGTTGAAATTTCAACTATTAAAATAGAGCGGGGCAAGAGATGGTATAATTTTTGATAAAGAAGTTGGGCTCGTAAAAAAAAGTATGCGTGAAACTGCTCCATTTAAGAGAAATAATACCATGTATATTAGATTAGGACATATATATGTATTTTGAAGGTTTTCCTTGAATGTTATTATGAATTTTCCTTGAAAGTGTTGCTTTAAAGCTTTTTGCAAAAGCAATATTAAGATCTTTGTCAAGAAGATTGTGAGATTTAATTGTAAATTTAAAAATGCGCTAAACTTATGTGTAAGATGGCACTAAGCCTGATGATAATTCAGCATGCTAACCTTAGGGTTGGACGTTCTACTTCTACTTATGAAGGTATCTTTCTCTAATCTTAAAAATAGCCATAGTTTAGCTCATAGAAGTTTTTCATAATTTTGTCTCGTATTAGACAATTATTCCTTTTAAGGAATTTTCGGATCATGTGATTTGGGCTATATCTTTATCCAATGAATTTTCAAATCATAACTATATAATATAAGAGTTACTATATTTTTCTATATATGCCAAATGTTTGGGGCACTTTCTTCTTTGTCTTCTTACTTGTTGTCATCTTACTTTCTTCTTATATTTTATTTTCTTTACCTTTTCTTCTCCTTCATCTTTATTTATATCGATAATTATACATTGTTATTGGATGTGAAAACTTATCATCTCTAGGACTTGATCAACACCACTAGTATTACTACATAAACATTATTAGCACTACCTGAAAATTATATACAGTGATTACCTACAAAGTTGTATTTAGTATAGGGGTATGATACACATTATTAGCCAAAAAAGTAACAAAAAAGTAAAGACCATAATAATGTAATGAATTCTTCCACAGAGCTTATTTATTATGTGATTAAAGTAAGGACTAATGGGAGAAAGGATCCTCTCCATTTCTTGTTCCTTCCTTTTCTTTTTTGTCCATATCTCTCTCTTCTTTGCCTTTTCCCTCTCTCTTAATCTGATGGTTAAAAACACCCTCCTCTCAATCCAACGAAACAAAACGAGACAATTGTAGATTTCCTTTTCTTTGACAAATGGAGAGGATCCTGGCTTGACTAAATGTCTCTATAAAAAAAGAATATAAAGATTCATCAAACCTTCCTTAAAAGAAATCATGATACTTCCTTCCAATTCAACAAGAAATTTAAAAAGTTGTATCTCTTCCATCGTTGATAGATTATCTTAATCCAAGTACAAAGTTTTACCAATTTGTATGTCAAAGTTTGGATCTTTATCAATCGCAAATATGTTAGGAATGCAATGAGTGCAAAGTTTATTAGCAAACTGAAATCACACAACTAAAGATTCATACTTTAGACATATATATATATAATGTATTTAGTAAATGCATGATATATTATTCGGAAAAAATATTATCATGTGAACTATGAAGAAAGTTCAAAGAAAAAAATATGTTGAAGTTAATTTAGTGCTTCTAACATCTCCATTAACTTGACTTCATCTGTTGTTTGTAATCTTCACAATTTCCTTCTGTCTATCATCCAACATGAAAGACACTTTGGTAACTCTTTTACCAACTTCGTCAATAGTTGTTCTAACATGAAAAATTCCTTTTGGAGAATTTTCTAACTATCATCAATAGTTGCTCGTGGTTTTTACGATTTCCTTATGTCCATCATATGTTGGCAATTTAAGATTCCTGTTAGAGAAGGTTCTAACATGAAAGCTTTATTCGAGAGTACTAACTTCTTCCTCATATCTCATAGCTTAAATCGTCTCTAAGCAATTGCTTTTAGCTTGTCCTTTTACAATTCGTGGATCATTTGAGAGATTTCTTAATTAACATCGTTATTTTCTCATCAATGATTTGAGAATGTAGAAGGCAAAATGATGTTGGTGTCATCGATGAAGTGATTTGAACATATCCGCCAACTTGACTTCAGCCGTTCTTGGTAATATCCTCATATTCACAATGAATATTAGATGTTCAAGATTCCTTTCACCGAGGTAATTCTCATGAAAAGATTTCTTCAGGAGGATTAACTTCATTCTTATCCCTCATAGCTTAACTCGTCTCAAGGCAGCTTAACTCGTCTCAAGGCAGCTGTTGTGGACTCGTCCTTTTGCCATTTATGGATCGTTTGAGATATTTGGTTGGAGAATATCATATTCTAATATTTTTACCATCTAGAAGGTACATGTATATTTTTGAAAACTTGTTAATAGGTTAACCAAAACATGGAATAAAGTTGCAAAATTTACTTTTAAAAGGTAAAAAATGGAAGAAGGACGGAAAAGGGCGGGGGTTTGATTCTGCTATCCGCTTGCCACTTGGAAGACCGAAGGAACTATTTGGCAAAGCCGACTTGATCAGGTTCGATTCATTAATTATATATTGATTTTATCAAGGAGAAGGAGAAGAGGACTAGGAGTGAAACTCTTACGGCAGTTGCTTGACCTTTTTCTTGTCCTTGTCCTTGCTTGATGATCTTCATATATCCAACTAAATCTAAAGTTGAAGATGAATCACTATCAGAGTTTTTCAAATCAACGGACATTAAAAGCGAGTAGAATGAATCTCAAAGCATGTTAAATTGTATAAATGGTAAGTATAAATTTTGAAAAATGAAATGATTTTTGGTTGCACAATTATAGTTTTGGGATGTGTTACGTTGCTTATCTTATATGAGGTAATAGACTATTATGGATCTACACTTAGGGCCCCTTGATCAACATAAATGATTCTAAGGAGATGACGAGGGAGTAAATCATTAATGTAGTAATGGTTAATTACTAAGGGATTGCATTACCACATTAATATTTGTAGAAGTTTGGATGAATGGAGATAAAAGACGAAGAAAGTAAGGTGATGGTATATATTGATGATGATTGAAGGAAGGCATGTGTGAGTTTGTGATATTTAGGTTAATGATGATAATTGATGTTTTCTTTCTTCTTCTTTGTCCTATGGGGAGTTTTATTTAATGATCATGACGATGTTGTTGAGAGAATGTTGAATAGAACAGACAGGGTGAGATAAGAGGAAGAGGTTGGGATGAGTGAGAGAAAGAGATCTAGGGAATGATCTTATATGAGATGATAGCACCTGTCATCTATTATTAACAATAAAGGGACAAATTTTGTGGAAATACAATTCTAGGTTTAACGAACTCTTCAAATAGTAGAAATATTTACTATTGTCATTATTACGGAGTTAATTCCCAATATAAGGCTATGGCACAAAGTATTTCCCAATTTAGGCTAGGTTTGAAAGTATTTCCCAAAATGGTGTTGACCTATTTTTTTTACATATACCTTATTTTTTAAATAATGATAATAAAACAAAAAGAATTAAGGACATTACTTCTTATTTTTTTTATTATATATACAATTATAATGAATATTACTTGAGTATG
>ONZK01005422.1:1949-19255 GCA_900322385.1 Pharnaceum exiguum
ACGGCCGTTGTCATGAGCCGAATCAATTTCTTTTTCCAAGTTTTCCCCTTGTTCGAATTGAATAAATGCCGAAGAGTTTGCCTTAGATAAGTATGGCAAACCAGAACTCCAAGCCATCCATGTAATTTTCTCCAAACTGCCATGGAGTAATTACATTTGACTTAGTATACTACTATCTGTAGATAATGTTTTTTTTAAACAATAACGGAACTAAACTTTTAGAAAGAAAAAAAATTAACCAAAGTTCTAATTAAAATAAAACGAAATTTGAACTGAAAATTAATGAATTGTGAAACTAAAGTTAAATTTAATGCAACGAAAGTTTGAGTCTAAATGAAATAAAATGTTATTGTAATCACCGTAAAATTAACACACAGTGATAATTGTAAATCATAGTTTTTTTTTGTTTGTATAATTAATGTACCATGAGTGTCTATTTTCTATTTATTTTTATATTCTACAATAACAATAGAAATAAATTTGAGATTACTTTTTTTTTAAGAAGAAGGCTTTAATTTTCTTACGTTCATTGTGGCTATCATCAGGAAGTCTTTGGTACACCGGGTGCATATATGACTAATAATAAAAGGATTGACTAATGTCATTAAAAATGTGACTAATAATATATGTTGTAATACTTTAAAAAAACTAACTGATGTACACATACATCGGGTGTACGCAATACCTACGAATTAGAGGGCTATCATTCGCCAATTTGGAAGGATAGTTTTGTTTTTTTAATTATATTCTACAATAATGAATTGGAGTTTTTTAGTTTTAAAAAGAGAGAGACATAAATTTAAAGTTAAGTTCATACGTTTGTTGCAATTTGTCCCAACTTGGCAACTTGGAAGATATTAGTCATATTACATACGCTTGTTTAACGATAACATTTGTTTCCTTTTATGTTAATCTATATCAATGGAAAGTTTCAAGATTTACACATATTTTCGGTTCAGTCCCTCGTAATTTCAAAAATTACAAATATGTCATGTTATGACAAAATTTCGTGTCTAAACGTTTAGACCTATAGCATCACTCCTCTCTATATGAGAGGGGTCATTATTGTTTACCCGAGAGGTTATTATTAACTACCCAATGGGTCATTAAAACCTTATTTTATATATAAAACAGATTCACACCATTTTAATAAAAAACAGAAAACAAATGCTCCATCAAAAAAAATGAAAAAAATGCCACACCTAAAATTATAGTCCAACTAGTGTGTCATTGTCACTGTGTCACCAAAATATTTTGTTTTCTTGTACTTGTTATTTCATAACTTGCCCCTTGTTCAGTTTTATTCTTTTTCTCTGGCTCAACAAATTGGGCATTTCAAAAAATAAATTAAAATAAAATTGGGCCCTTAAATAAAGTAATACTAAAACAGTAGTCAAACCGTGGCCCATCTAGCCCAATGATTTTGAACATAAGACGACGCCCTTATCATAAAAGAGAGAACAACCGATACAGAAGCTGCGGAAGAGAGAGAATGGAGTACTGTTGGTTGGCGTCAGCAAATTTCCCCTCATATTCAACTTCTCAATTCCTTCCTAATTAGCTCTGCGGTATTCTACTCTCCCCCCTCTTTACTTATTGTTGTAAATGACGTTATAATATTTTCTTTCTGTCATTTTTATCACTATTAAATAGATGAACGAAACTGTGGTTAGTGTGAGGTATGGTGAAAATTATGTCATAGGGTCATTCGATTATGCTTACTTTTACCGTAGACTGAAATGTTGTGCTGACTAATTATAATGTTTTGATTGTTGAAACTTGTCACTTCAATTTATTCGTTGATGATTTATTGATTGTCCCCGGTGGATGGTTCTGATAAAATAACATTCGGGGTTCGAATACGTCATCTCCGTCTGTAGTCTTGTGTCTATGGCCTTCGAGAGATCGCTATTATGGGATCCCGTTTCATATATGAGATACTCAAATGACCTCTCGACTACACAATAATGAATAATGACCCTCGGCTACCAATAATGACCCATTTCACCCGGTCTCATATATAAAACGGGTTCACACATTTTTTTTATTTTATTTGGCTTATTGTTATATCCTCACAGAAGCAGGTGGGAAAAAAGAAAGAAGAAATAGAGTTACTGATCCCTAGATGCAACGCAACTCCTTTTTTGGAGGAAGAGAACATTGGATTTAATTGAATTAATATGATTAGTCTTACGCGCTATTTAAATATTTATAGCATCTTCATTAGACATGATGTTTCAGTGAAGAGTTTTAGTGGCATATTCTACTGTCGGTAGAAAGATTCGCTGCTGAAAGTGGAGTGATTTTGAGAGTGGAACACAATTAAGTGGCTGTCAGACCTATGGTCGGAGATCAAGTCCCTCAGTTTTTTTTAGATGAAATGGGTATCTAGGCTTCGCCTAACTAATCCCATGGGCCCTGAAGTTAACGACCGGTAAAACCTCCAGAGTCCCTGAGGAGACTCGAACTTGGGTCTTGGGACCTCTGGAATAAATCTCACTAGTCTTACCAGCTAAGCTACCCACTCAGGGTTTCAAGTCCCTCTTTTCTGTTTCTGATTGTGTAATCTATCTATTTCAACGGCTTAGACTCCAACGCAATGTTGTCTTGAAGGGGTGTCATAATATCCTACCGTCAAGATGTAAACAGTAGTTAGGGGTGAAGTCCCTGCTTAGTATTCTTGACGACAAGGTTCTGGGTTTCCAAAGATGTTTATTGGGATTGGTTGCCTCTCTAATAATTAGACAAAATTAAATGAAGTTTTGAAGGCACATGTATGTTAACGTTGGATCTTTGGTTTTCAGCAGTCAAGATGTTCTCCTCTGCCTGCATCAGCAAATGCAGTGCAACAAAGAGGCAGGATAGTGGATTTGGTCCTTGATGTGAGTGTGCTGCACTTTCCTGTCTTTCTGATGTAAGTTACAGCTCTCGATTAGCGACTGGTTATTGGGTTGGACTTGATGCGGAGAATGGTTGGGTCTTGTAGTATTCATTTATGAAATTATTTGATCTTTTCGTTAGGAAATTATTCGGTTTAACTGTCTGTGCTTTTTAGTAATGCTTTCTTGTAGTACCTAAAGATTATGGTGCTTAATTCTTTGTCTTGAAGGTCATGGTACTGCTGCCACCTTAAGATTTTAAACGAGCAACACTTGTTGCGTTAATTGATATTCTGTAAAGCACTCCAATCATTTTTTAGTTCCTGGACTCCAACTGGGTTAAGCACACATTCTCAAGCCCCTGGACTGTGCAGCAAGAGCAATGACCTGCTAGTCACAAATTGTTTTTGAAGAACAGGAGGAAATAACTTTTGATTTTTCATTTCTTTCTTTAATGGACATTGTTTCCTGCTGTTGCATTGTCTTTCTGGACTTGCACAGTTGCACCCCGATATCCAATTTGACTCCTAGGATCTTTTAATAGTTTCTGGGACAGAATGATTTATGTCTTTTATCTTCATAACAACCAAAAACTTACGAGGAAACTGTGTGCCGATTTACTAAACTGGTCATTTTTTTGAGCAGATATGAAATCGATTAGGGTTTAACCTTAAGCTATGCTTGGGTGGGTAAGGTTTAAATCCAGGGCCGTTCCTGACATTTGGTAGGCCCTAGGCAAACTTTAAAGCGAACTATATTTTGGGGCCCTAAAATTTCAAATTTTTATGTTTATAAAAATTAAAGTATCACCACCTCGCAATGAAATTCTAATCTGTTTACTTAAAATTTTAAAAATACAACGTAACTATATCAACGCTAACAATAATGTAGTAACATAGATAAAATAAACTAAACAATAGCATCTTTCTCCGAATCACGAAAAAATAGTTCTCCTAGCATTTCTTGACAATTGAATCTATATTAATAGAGCTCAACATGTTCTTCTCAATAGATAAAATAGCAAGGCCGTTAATATCAGACATTTCTTCATGTTTTTATCTGGTAGAGTTAGCTGCAACACTTTCAATTCAGAATAAAAATCATCTAGGTCAATTAATTTCACATCTTCCTTCCTCTGTCACAATTTTTTTACAAAAGCTTTACTTTTTGTAGAGTATTTATTTGGGCCTTTTTCATATAAAGGCCATATATATAAGCACTCAAAATTTGGGGCCCTTTCCTTTCGGGGGCCCTAAACCTGTGCACCTCTGCACCCCTCCCAGAACCGGCCCTGTTTAAATCGTCTGACTCTTCAGATCTCCTAGGCCATTGTGCTGTGGCATCTTTCCATTTCTATGAATCTAATCATTTTTCATCCATGGCAATGATTCAAATTCCCTGCCAACCAATATAGAAACCACCTAAACCTGATAGGTCGGCGCAATGCCATATGGCACCATTGTTTTAACATGTGTGAGAACAATCTAGCTGGAGGTTTATAGTTTTATTTGATTTACACCAACTGATTCCAACATGCCAGTGGCAGCTAACTGGAAGCGGAGATTAATGAGTCCAGGTTTGGTGTGCCATCGTATGTGGCATTGAATTTCGACCATTGATAATTTGGTGGTACATTTTAATTATTTAAGTGTAAATCACAAAAGCTTGAGATTAAGTGGCACTTAAGATGGCAAATCATTGTGGAACATCAAACCACTAGGGTTTCTAGACCAAAGTGTTTGTATGGATCATGTCGTTGGTAGGATTAATACCAATGACATGCTGCAAAAGAGGAAACCCCAAATGGACTTATCCCCGGATATTTGTGTGTTGTGTAGAGCTAGTGGAGAGACGCCATCACACCTCTTCCTTCATTGACACTTTGCACGCCATCTTTGGAGTTGCCTCTTTGGTGTCTTTGGTGAGTTGTGAGTTTGTCCTTCATCTGTACTAGAGTTCTTCCAGATTAATTACATGGGTTTTGGGAGAGAAATGGACAAGAAGTTGTTATGGTGAAATGCAGTGTTTGCTGTAATTTGGTATTAATTTAGTATGTTAAAGTCAGATCTGTTCAGATTCGCGTTTTGGTTCTTTTCATTCTTGGAAATTGCATGTATGGTGTTTCTTTTTCTTGATATACCATGGCTGTTTGAGTTACTTTGAGTGGGAAAGTTATTCTCTTTGGAGCTGTGCTATCAAAATTTAAATAAGGAGCACATACATATTAAGCAATGTCAGAATCTAAACGCTAAAGCTGCTTCATGCGACATACTTGTAGTATGTAATTTGAAATCTTAGAATGAAAAATACAGTATGTGCTGCTTCTGAACCAGCTTGTGGGTGAGTGCTTCACTGACTTTATTTCATTCTGTTTTATGTCTTTCTCAGTTTCTACATCGCATTTTTTTGAATCCATGCCGATTCTGTTGTATAGTTTTCCCGGTTTCCTGCTCTGTTGGTGTTCATTGTGTTGTCTGTGTTAAGTTGCACATGCCTGTTATTTTAGCAGCTTTTATAGAGGAGACAGCACTGGTTGGTACTGCAGCTATTTTTCATTTTTGTCCTCTCCGTCGATCATTTTGATGCTGACTTTTTACTGCTACCGACCTTTCTTTTCCTATTGTATTAGTGTTGTGTATGTCTTGTTCCACTGTTGTTTATGATGGTGCCTTTTGTGATCTAGCCGTTCTCCATGAACACATGATTGGTTTGTGTTTAGACTTTAGATAGAATTCTCATTTTGAATTGTCTTGTGTCCTATTTCTTGTTTCTATTGTTTGATTATTAACTTGTTCACCTTGAAGTTGTGTTTTTGTTTGTTTACATTTTCTGTTTGGCACAATTACAGAGGGACTTCTTTTAATCCTTCCAGATGACTCTTGTCCTCCTTGTATTCATTGAATCTTGATTAACATTTTTTTCTTGTTATGTATAAAACACTTTCTGTTTAGCAAGTGGGTCATAAAATTCTGAATTTTGGTGGAAAACCACGTGAATAACATAACTTGAGGGCATTTAGGGAGTGTTTATGGGTCCAGGGTTTTGTACATCTGTGATTGTAGGTAGTGGTCATATATCATGCTATTGATTAAAAAGTGTTTCTTTATGATTCATGCAGTGGCAAAATGTGGAGGAGAGGGACAGAGGGAGGGGGGGACTTTCTATAGTTTAGAACAGGACTCTGAAGAAAAAGTTCAGAGTTGTTTTGTTTATTAAAATTGTATGAGATTCATGCTGTGGCAAAATGCTGTTTCTTTATGAACAGGACTTTTCCTGCTTGTTGCCATTGCTTAATCTCTTGCTTGATTTGTTCTTGTTGCGAATTCTCTCTTTGTGAGCAGACCACTAGCCTGTTACGATTTGGGGTAGGCTTGTTGATGAGTTGGAGATGTTGAGTCAGTTAGTTTAATTCAGTTGGTGATTACACAGCCGTGCCTTTAGAACCGGACTTGCCGTGCGCTTGGCAGTGAGCTTTTCTTGTTTGCCATATGGCATCGACTTGTGTCTTGTTATGGCTGACCGAAGGCAGATTTGAACCCCTGTCAATCTTCTTGGTTCCAAACCCATTTTGATAACTGTTTTAATTTGTTTTGAGAGACAAGAAGTTGGAGCTAGTGATGATTCAGTTATTTGATCACAGGCAGTAGTTAATTTGGCGATAATGAGACCAGTGTCTTATCACAGGCTAGGCAGCGAGCTTCGAGTGCTTTCTGGCAATGGCATGTACTTGTGTTTCCTTATCTTCAATTAATGGCAATGTGATAGTTTCCTTATACTTGAATACTCGATTTATGGCAAACGTAATCCATTGCTGATATTTAGGTGGAGGCGGTGATGTTTCCAGTTAGATTATCTTAGATGTACTTACTCTGGCTCAAATTGTACTAGATCCTTGTCATAGGCTTGACAGTGACTCAGTGAGCTTTTGCTTTTTGGCCACCCATGGGGCTGGCCTGTTTCTTGTTATGCCTGACCAAAGCGAATGTGATCCTCTTTTGATTCACGCACTTTTGTTTTCGTTCCTAAACTGCTACACTTTTAGTATAATAATTCCTCGCCATTTTCATTTATTGTAGTTGATCAGTGAATAACTCTTCCTTCCGTAACCATATACGTAGTATTACTTTTGTCATCATTCCAATTATAATATTTTTCCGTTAGTTTCTACCTTCTGTACTTGTAGTGAAAGAATTTTGAGTGAAGGCAAAGGCTTCAGTGCTTTGTGTTTGCTACTATGCTGCGAACTGAGGACTTTACTTGCTTCCTGACCTCGGCACTGGGGTCCTGAGTCCATTATTTCTCTTATTATAGGCGTAATTGTGTAAATTAAAACCCTCTCTGAGTTTGCAGCTGTAATCGGTGTTTTTGGAGTTCAAGGAAAGTATAAATGGGTCTTTCCCAGGATCGCAATGGCAGTCATTCAAAGCCCTCACCATCACCATGACACTTGCATGTTGTAATATATTTGACGGTACAGACTGCAGACCACTCTGATTGGCGTTGCTGGTTCATATTTATTTTCCTTTGTGGAAGTAAGAGCTGATTTATAGCAACAACGGCTATGATGGTTTCACTGCTTTAATTTTATCGGTGACTGTAATGATGTCGAAAAATTTGGGTTTAAGCTGATCAGTGGTGAGCTGATGGTTGTAGTCAGATAATGGTTCCGGTGTAGATAATCTAATCTAATGTACTACTCCCTCCGTTTCTGAAAGTTCTTCCACTTTTGAAGAGTGCACACATTTTAAGAAAGGTGGAAAAAGACTAATTTAACCTCAACAAGTGGGTAGGTGAGAATGAGGGGTAGGGTAATTTGACTAAAGTACAAGGGTAAATAAGACGTCAATTAGAAATTTTTCACAATTGTTGCTGTGTTAGTATGTTTTCCCTCATACGGTTGTTCATGTACGTGTAATATGCCGTTGCTCGGAGACTGAGAGTTTGTGTACTTGTTCTCCTATGCTCTTTGATATTTAGTGCTCCCGTGGGACAGCAGAGCAGGAGATAAATCTTTCAGCTTTTGGGACTTGATTCCCCTTGCACTAACAAAAAATCTTCCAACTTTCAAGCCCAATGCATGCTTGTAAAGTTGTAGTTACTATTGGGAAAGAATTTGACTGAATCGTGTTGGTTTTGGCGAATTTTTTGGGCTCATAAATGTTTCCTACTAACCCATATGGCCATATGCATGTATGCCAAATTGCCCATTGCCACAGTGCTACCCACTGAGACCTACTTAACCACAAAAATAAAGTCGAAAGACAAATGACCCTACTCATCAGTGCTACTAGTATAAAAGCTAAGTACCAACTTCGAATTATCCTAACGAATGAGGCTCGGAGAGGCCGTGGGAGTTTCAGAGGGTTGTTTGCCACTCTCCGTTGGTTACCACCTTATCTGGTGGTAGTCACCTCAGCCTGTGATTTCTCAAGAAACCAAACAGCCCTCATGGAAATCTTCTTTTCCTGTGGTTAAATACCTGCCTGCCTACCTACCTGTCTGTCTCATATATTCATATCAAAACATATCATCTCATGCTCACACAGTCACACTCACTGATCCCAACATCCAAACCAAACCCAAAAGGGTGAAGGGGGAGAAAGAAAGGAAATATATATATATATACATAAAGGCTGTGATGATGCAAATCGTATAAAGTAGTCATAAACAGTTTGAGTTTGAGGCGTTTTATCAGATGGGTTTGTTAGATTTGTCATTGGCTTGGCAGCATTTTCTTGATGATGATGATTTGCCGCCTTTGATAGTCTCACACTCACTTGTTAAAGTGCCCATCAAACTGTTGGACGAATTGTGGATCTGAGCCTACTTTCACAAAATAAATGAAATTGAAACAAATAGATTGAAATTTGCTTCTTGTCTTTCTTTCTCTTTGAAATTTGCTTTATACATAGAAGTTGAAAATTGGACTAAAATAAGGGCTTTGATCTGAGTTTTTATTTGTCATTTAAAAGTGGTATCTGATGATTAATTGGGAATATTGTGTGTGTCAAGTTCTGGAGATGGGTACCTAAAAAAAAAGGTTCTGGAGATGGGAATTTTATTGGAGTATTGAGTTATGAGACTGTAGCACACTGGCACTCACGATGGAAAAGAAGCCAGAGAAAAGAAAACAGAGCAGAGAGTATAATGTAAGACATGTAAATGGTTGAGATTATACAAGGGATAATGCAAATTATGGACGAAGTGAGACGAACATTAGACTGGTAGTGAACTAGTGATGAGTTGATACGTGATAATTCACGGCTCTTTGTTATTTTGGGTGTAATTTCGATTTAGAATTTTAATTTAGTTATTACAACTAGACAACTAGTACTTTCAGTCAAGTACTCGAGTGCAATCTAACGAACAAAGCTAATGATTTTTGGACGAATTTGTTGAACTTAATACCTCGCCTCAATGTCATCGCAAGAGGCTAACTAATGAGTTTTTTACGAATTCCCGACTACTTGTTTCAAGGATGAAGTGTTAAATGGAGATTGTTAGGGTGACTCGATGGGTCTCTAACCCGGTAGTACAACTTAGCGTTATCTCTTTCCAATCAACAAAATAGTTGTAATTAGCCTTATCTCTCTCCAACCAACAAAATAACCTTATTAAATTTATAAAAGAGATAGACACAAAAATTAATGGATCGACACCAATCATCCAAGTTTTTTCCGTGTTAACCATTACATCAACCCAACTTTGGTCGTTTTACTTTGAACATAATGTCAAAACATTTTCTTGGGTTTGCCAAGTGTAGACAAGCCTACATTAAAGCGCTCATACCAATCTGCAATTATGGATGTTTGCCCACTCTACCGCCGAAATAATTAAAAAATTACCACTAATTCACTAGGCTTATAATGACACAAAAATGACAAATAAGTATGGTACCATCGCGGCATCGCCTCAGTGTCTCAGACTCTCAGTGGGCACACTGGCCAGTGCTATTAGAAAAACCTTTTATTTATCTTATCAGAATGAGGCTCGGAGAGGCCTTGGGAGTTTACGAGGGCTGTTTGCCACTCTCCGAAGTCACCACCTTTTAGGTGGTCACCTTAGCCTGTGATTTCTCTCTCGACCCAAACAGCCCTCAACCTCACTCACTCGTCAGTACATGTCTACAGTACTACTCCCATCCAAAATCCCAATAAAAAAGAAAAGAAGGAAAAACAGTTCGGTTTTATGAACTCCACTCTCTCTCCTTCCTTCCTTTCTGTCCCCATACGAGGCGATGATGTGAACCCCAGTAAATTAGTCCCACACTTGGGCTGAGGCATCTTGGGGTCTTCCCATTGGCTTGGCAGACTCAAATGGGTATTTGTTTATCTGTGCCCATTTGCTTGTTTTGCCGCCATGGGTTGGTTTTCTTGTTTGCCCGCCAAATGTTCGACGAAAACCCTGAGCCTCTGGTTATAATAATTATTATTTGTGGTCGAGATGTACGCAACCTTTTTCCCCGTTATATGATGAATATATTTATATAAGCTGGTGCATGCATGCAAGCTTATTGTGTTGTAGAAATAATACTGTGAAGGTGGCGGTAATTGATGTGGCCGTAAGGCTGCGTACATTAGACCTCCTTAGTTACCCCATTTAGTACCCTATCTGAGATGGGATAAACACTGGGTTGTTGTTGTCATTGTTGGTTGCAGGTATTCACTATTTTGACATATCTAGTGTCACATTGGCTTAGTTAGTTGGTTGGTTACATTCATTAGCTCTTTTTAAGGTAAGAGTTTGTCAAATTATGTTGCGAAATTCTTCACATTGTGTAAGTTACTATTTGGATTTGATAATGTGGTGATTGCCTGATATATCTCATTTTCTTGTAATGTCTATTGTATGAGTTGCATATATATAGTAGACTTCTCACTGTGATTAATTACTGTGTGATGAGATGGACATGAGTTTGAGAACTATCATTTTTTAAGTGGCACTTTCTCAATTTGATTTATCATATGCAATTGAATCAATTAGGCTCAATTTGTTATGCTGCTAACAGGCAGGTGCGTTCCAGTTCGGGAGTTGGAAAAAACATTATCTACACACTTAAGGCCGTGGGAGTTTCAGAGGACTGTTTGCCACTGTCAGTGGTTACCACCTTCAACCAAACAGTTCTCATGTAAAAGATTTCAAATTAATCTATCATACTATCTACTGTTATAATCTGCACATGTTTTGCGCAACGATCGACCGTTGACTGCTCACGACACCTCTTATTGGAAATGGAAATGTAAATGGAATGAAATGAGAATGAAACATTGGGTTGAGAATGAGGCAAAAAGTGAGTGACTGAGAGAGGATGTGGGAGTTCCCGTTTTGCCCCCTCTCTTCCACTTACCATTTACACCGATCCTTATTTTCTCCTTCAAAAACGGCTGTGTACTACATTCTCGCTCTTTCTCCCAGTCCCACCACCGTGCATGCATACAGACAAATGAGGCCATGATGTAACTCCTAGCAAATTAGTCCAACATTTTGGTTGATGCATCTTGGGTCCTCCCATTGGCTTGGCAGACTCATATGGGTGATTCTTGTTCTGTGTTTTGTCCCTCTCACTTACCCATGTTCTTGTTTTGCCGCTGTGGGTTGGTCTCTTGTTTGCCCGCCACATGTTCGATGAAATGCCCAAACCGGACCCTGCTTGTTTGCCGCCATTTGGCTGGGCAGTGAGCCTGCTTGTTTGCACCATTGGTATTGACCTGTATCTTCTTGTGCCTGATAAAATGCAAATCCTGCCTCCGTTGATCTTCTTCTTTTCGAAATTAAATTGATCCATTTGGCATTAAGCAAATATCGTTGATTTTCATTCTCTGAAACCCACTCACCACTTACCGCCGATGATTTTCATTCTCTCTCCTACCCAAAAAGGCTCTTTATTCCACTCTCTCTCCTGCTCAACATATATGCATACATAAATGAGGCGATGATGTAAACCCCAGCAAATTAGTCCTACACTTAAGTTGAGGCATCTTGGGGTCTTCCAATTGGCTTGGAAGACTCAAATGGCTGATTGCTGACATTGGTTTTGTCCCAATCTCCCACTTACCCATTTGCTTGATTTGCCGCCATTGGTTGGTTTCTTGTTTGACCGCCACGGTTTGATGAAATGCCCAACTGAGCCTCCGGTTATTATTATTATATTATTATTCTTGGTGGGTTGAGATGTACGCAACCTTTTCCTTGGTATGTAATGCATAAATAAGCTGGTGAATGCAAGCTTATATGGTACACCTTGTTAAAAGGCAGTGATGATATGATTTGATTTAATTACCTTAGGTGGTAGTTAAACAGGCTTAGTGAAGACTATATGGTTTTGTCATTGGCTTGGGACCTGTGTCTTCTTTTGCCTGAACAAAGGCGAATCTGAGCCTCTGTCAATCTTCTGCAGCTCCAAGTCTGTGTTGTTTTTGGAGCTGAGATATATCTTGTGAGTGTAATAATAATACTGTAAAGGTGGCGGTAATTGATGTGGCCGTAAGGCTTTGTACATCATACCTCCTTAGTACCCGATCTGAGATGGGATAAACACTGGTTTGTTGTTATTGTTGGTTGCAGGTAATCACTATTCACATATATGTATTGTCACATTGGCTTAGATAGTTAGTTACATTCAATGGGCCAAGTAGGCTAACCGAGTCAATCATAATTGGGATAGGCGGTTACTCTTTATTGTCTGAATAGCTGGATTGGTCATTAATGTTCAAGTGAGCTCTTGTTAAAGTAAAAGTTTGTCAAATTATGTTGCAAAATTCTTCACATTAAGTTTCAATTTGAATTTGATAATGAGGTGATTGCCTGATATACTCTGTCGTGCTATGTCTATAGTATCAATTTTTAGTTGCATATATAGTAACCTTCTCACTATGATTAACTATAACTACAATGTGATAAGATAGACATGAGTTTGAGAAATAGCATTTTTAAGTGGCACTTTCTCAATTTGATTTATCATATGCAAATGCAATGGAATCAATGAGGCTCTATTTGTTATGCTGCTAACACACAGTTGCTTTCCAGTTCGGGAGTCTGTAAAAGTGTAAAACCATTATCTACACACTTGAAAATGAAGCTCGGAGAGGCCGTGGGAGTTTCAGAGGAATGTTTGCCATTCTCAGCGGTTACCACCTTTTCCGGGTGGTCATCTTAGCCTGTGAGTTCTCCTGCAACCAAACAGCCCTCGTGTAAAAGATTTCAGATTATTCTGTCATACTGTCTACTGTTTTAATCTGCACGTGTTTTTTCCAACGATCGACTGTTGACTGTTCTGAACGTTTCTTATTGGAAATGGAAATGGAAATGGAATGCAATGAAATGAAACATTGGTTTTAGAATGAGGCAAAGAGTGAGTGAGTGAGAGAGAGGATGTGGGAGTTACCGTTTTGCCCCCTCTCTATTAACCACTTACCGCCGATGATTTCATTAATTCTCTCTCCTACCCCAAAACCGGCTCTTTATTCCACTCTCTCTCCTTCTCCACATATACATACAAACATAAAGGAGGCGATGATGTAAACCCAGCAAATTGGTTCAACATTTTGGTTGTGAGGCATCTTGGGTTCTTCCCATTGGCTTGGTAGACTCAAATGGGTGTTTGTTGATGTGGGTTTTGTCCCTCTCACTTACTTACCTATTTGCTTGATTTGCCGCCATGGGTTGGTCTCTCGTTTGCCGGCCAACTGTTTGATGAAATGCCCTACTGCGCCTTGAAATGCCCAACTGAGCCTTTTTTTCAGGTGCTTGCTGATGTGGCAGCCTCCTTTGGGGTAAGGCTGTACATCAGACCTTCTTAGTACCGTATCTAAGATGGGATTACACTGGGTTGTTATTGTTTGTTTGTTTGTTTGTTTTGCTGATGTGGCAAGATGAACTCTTGCATGGTTATCTGGTGAAAAGGTTGTTTCTTTCTTTCTTTTTATTTGTGAATGAGTTGTAAAGAACATGCCCTAAATGGTTCATGCATGTGGACCGGAACCTTGTTGAGACTGAGGACATATATGAGTATAGTTACGAGGCAGTGACGATTAGATTGAATTACCTTTAATGGTAGTTACAGGCTCATTTGAGATGATACGGTCTTGTCATTGGCTCGGCAGAGAGCTTGGCTTGTTTGCCGCCATGGCGATGACTTGTATCTTCTTATGCCTGAGCAAAGGCGAATCTGAGCCTATGTGAATCTTCTGCTAGTTCCTAACTAGCTTCCAATTGGTGAACTGTGAAAATCTTAGGAGACAGCAGTTATACTGGATAAGCTGCTGTCGGTATATATTTTAGAGGTGCGACAAGAACGACAACTAACTCAGTCTCAGTGTGATTCCTGATTACCACTCTCCGTGGTCACTACATTCACCGATGGTCGACTTCTGTCTCAACCCTCAAAAAATCACTCTGCACTGCAACTCTGCAAGTCTACAACTCCAATTCAAATCCCAAACGAAAGGAAAAACAAAAACAAAAACAAAAACAATCAGAGGCAATGACAATATATATCGTACAAAGTAGTCAGAAAACAGTCTGGGTTTGAGGTGCTTGATTAGTAGTACTTCATATGGGTTTGTGAGATAACGTTGTCATTGGCTTGGCAGCAAAGTGATGGGTGAATTTGTCACTATTTTCCCATTTCTTTTTGTTTGCCGCCATATGATATCCTCACTCTCACACTTACATCAACTATGATAAAGTGCCCACTAACTGTTTAACGATATTAATGTACTCGACTGAGCCTCCCTTTCATATACGTGCCAAAGTCTTGCATCGGTTTACGACGGCTTCCCGGACACATATATATGCTGATTAAATATGTCAACTGGGACTCAGGTAGTGATATGATATGATATGATATGATATGAAATGAGTCATTAGTTTAAGAATGAGGCGAAAAGTAAGTGAGTGAGAGAGGATGTGGGAGTTACCGTTTTGCCCCCTCTCTACAGCCACTTGCCGCCGATGACTTCATTCATTCTCTCTCCTAACCAAAAACGGCTCAACTCTACTCCACTTTGTCTCTTTTCTTACATACGGAGTATATATATACATACAAATGGGGCGATGATGTAATCAGCAAATTAGTCCAACATTTTGGTTGAGGCATCTTAACGTCTTCCAATTGGCTTGGCAGCTTCAAATTGGTGATTGCTGATCTGGGTTGTCCCTCTCACTTACCGATTTGCTTGATTTGCCGCCATAGGTGGTCTCGTGTTTGCCTGCCAAGTGTTCGATGAAATGCCTCACTGAGCCTCCGGTTAATATTATTGTTATTATTATTATTTTTTGTGGGTCGAGATGTACGCAACCTTATCCCCGTTATATGATGAATATATAAGATGGTGCATGCAAGCTTATTGTGTTCTAGGAATAGAAGGCAGTGATGATTTGATTTGATTTGATTACCTAAGTTGGTAGTTAAACATGCTTATTGAATTAAGACTCTATGGTTTTGTCATTGGCTTGGCAGAGAGCGTGTTGTTTGTTTGCCGCCATGGGATGACCTGTGTACCTTATTTTGCCTGAACAAAGTCGAATCTGAGCCTCTGAAAATCATCTGCAGCTCCAAGTTTGTGTTGTGTTATGCTTGGAACTGAGATATTTCTTGGGAGAGTGTAATATTAATACTCTCAAGGTGGCGGTAAGGCTGCGTATCAGACCTCCTCAGAACCCTTATGAGATGGGATAACAAATGAGGCCATGATGTAACTCCTAGCAAATTCAGTCTAGGACCATAAATAAACTTCAACAAGAACCATACTTCCTCAAAACGTTGTCATTGCCAACGCAGGAAGATCACTTTATTTTCGAGCTCCTCCCAAACAAGGCCATACTCCGTATCTATTTCTCCGCCCTTTTGCCCTTTGGTTTGCTTTCTCTGTGCAAGAATGAGGCAAAAAGTGAGCAGTGAGAGAGGATGTGGGAGTTACCGTTTTGCCCCCTCTCTACCACCACTCTTTTACCGCCAATGACTTCTCTTACCCAAAAAACGGCTCCTCTCTACTCCACTCTCTCTCCTTTCTCCCACCCTTACCTGACCTTATGGCAATGATGTAAACCCCAGAAAATTAGTCCTACACTTTGGTTGAGGCATCTTGGGGTCTTCCTATCGGCTTGGCAGACTCAAACGGGTAATTTCTGATCTGGGTTTTGTCCCTCTCACTTCCTTACCCATTTGCTTGATTTGCCGCCATGGGGTGGTCTCTTGCTTGCCCTCCAAATGTTCGGTGAAATGCCTCACTGAGCCTCTGGTTATAATAATTATTATTTGTGGTCGAGATGTACCCAACCTTTTCCCCGTTATATGATGAATATATAAGCTGGTGCATGCAAGCTTATTGTGATGTAAAAATGGTACGGATTTTAAAAGACAGTGATGATTTGATTTGATTTAATTAATTACCACTGTTGGTAGTTAAACAGGCTTAATGAAGACTATAAGGTTTTGTCATTGGCTTGGCAGATAGCTTTGCTTGTTTGCCGCCATGACGATGACCTGTGTTTTCTTTTGCCTGAACAAAGTCGATTCTGAGCCTCTGATAATATTCTGCTCCAAGTCCGTGTTTGTGCTTCGAGCTGAGATATATATATCTTGTGAGAGTGTAATAATAATAATACTGTGAAGGTGGCCGTAAAGGCTGTGTACATTAGACCTCCTTAGTACACGATTTAGTATTCTATCTGAGATGGGATAAACACTGGGTTGTTGTTAACTTGTTATTGTTGGTTGCAGGTATTCACTATTTTGACATATCTAGTGTCACATTGGCTTAGTTAGTTAGTTGGTTACATTCATTGGACCAAGTAGCTAACTGAGTCGATCATAATCGGGAAAGACTGTTATTGTCTAAGGTCTGAATTGCTGGGATTGGTTATTAAAGTTTAAATTAGCTCTTTGTAAGGTAAGAAGTTTGTCAAATTATGTTGCAAAATTCTTCACATTGTGTTAGTTTCAATTTGTTGGGGGTCCCTCCACATTTTGGAGACCAACAACTGAAATGAAGAAATAATGGCATGGTAAAAATGTCAGCTTGGGTGAGCACCGCCCTAGGAACCTAGCTAGTATAGGAAAGTTGAATTCAGAAGTTGCATGCTAACATTTATTATGGTTGGCAGCCAACACGCAAAGGAAGACTTTGCATTTCGGCTTTTCTCATACTGTGCTTGTATTGATTGCTGCCTATAAATTGAGGATGAATTCACAATTCATCCTCTGCACCATCCCATAGATAAACACACGGAGTGTAGTAGAGGGAGTTAGAGAAGTTTTGGGTTAGATTTCCTTTGGGTCTTTCTCATCCTTTTGTAAGATTCGGGTGTAACTATTTTAGTCCTAAAATAGTTGGAGTCTTTGTTGAGGGAGAAAGGGGTAGTTTGTGAGCCACACAAATTAGTAGGGGAAATTGTTAAACTCTCTTGTAGTCCTCTGGTATCTTT
>ONZK01005423.1:2000-19240 GCA_900322385.1 Pharnaceum exiguum
GCAAGGCTTAAAGGGGTAGGAATATGCTAAGCTAGGCTAGAGAGAGAAAGAATGAGTTCATCAAACTCGGCGTGGTTGTAAATGACGAATTAGGCTGGTATTTATAGTGTTTAGGTGGCTTGGAGAAAAAGCTAACGGAAAATAAAGATAAAAAAGAAACCCGAAATGTGCGGCTGGCGCACGCTTCGTGCGCCAAGCGCACCTTCCTTGCGGGACCAAGATTCGTCCTGATCCGTCTGTTTTGGATAGACACGCTTTTGTCTTTATCTGATAGCTTTTTTCGGTGTTTCGGCTGATCTGAAATCGGTTTAGGATAGGATTTAGGTGGATTATTCGCCAAGAAACCAATTAATTAAATAATTAATTAATTGGCTGACTTTTATGTGAGCCAGGCTGACTTTATGTGGAATGGGCTGACTTTATGTGGACTGGGTTTGACTAATTAATTGACTAAAGCCATTAATGGGCTAAAACCAATCAATTTAGGGCCGAATATAGAGGTTTTATATACGGAATCGATCAGGAAGACGAGGGGAAGATGATGGACACGAATACTAATCCCGTTTCTCAAGCTTTCAATTGTCATTTGAAATAATCTTACTATAAATACTAAATGCCAAGTTAGGTTTACATCATAAGTCGTGGCAAATACCCGGTAGAATTACCGTACTTACACCTATATAATTGCTTTTCTATTTAATAGTTCCTAGGGGTCACATTCTGAAGACATTCCATTCATTACATGGAGGTTTGAACATCCATTGAAGATCAACACACAACAACATTGGATAGCAATTTCATCAAGAGTTTTTTTTTTTTTTTGGAAAAAGGTTAAAATATTATATATCAACCCAAATTCAAAATGAAAGGCATGGAACCTTTCATTTTCCATTACAATATTCCATTACAAAACGATGAAAAAGACCACTACGAGTAACCAGAAAAAAAAAACTTTCTAACTCAAAATTAATCTAGCCTCTATATTCCTTAAGTGAGAAGTGCCACTATATAAATGAACAAATCGAGCTCTAATCTTCATTTGCACCTGTTTTTGCACATCTTCAACTGAGCAATATTTCTCTAAAAATAATCTTGCATTTCGTTCACACCATAGCCCATGAACCGTAGCCAAAACTGTTGCTCTAAGCAATTTGTTCTGCCATCTTTTGCCTCTAGCATGCCTAAGTAGCCAATTGATTACATCCTTTAACTTATTAGCACGCATACGAAGGCCAACCCATTGCTTAATGCTGTCCCATACAGACTTTGAGTAATAGCACTCAAAGAACATATGCTTTGAAGATTCATTAGCTTGATGGCACAGATAACACAGATTTGCCAAATGAAACCCTCTCTTCTGTGCAGATTATCCTGAGTAATCAAGGAATCATACAGTGTGAGCAAACCAGTGATGCATTGTCGAGGCAAAGCAGATGAATTCCATACTGTTTTGCTCCAATAACAATGAGGTAGAGGTCCTGACAGATACTCATAAGCTTTACATGTTCTGAACTTCCCCCCTTGTTGCCAAGTATCAAAGAGAGCCTGCGCATCTTGCAGTGTCCCTGCTTTTTTAATCAAGGCATCTCTAGCAACCAGTAGACTCTTCCAAAGCCAAGAATCATTGATTTTACTCACAGCATTCCATATATTTCCAGACTTCAGATAGTACTTTCTAACTCAAGAGCTCCATATAGAGTTATCATGATATACTATCCTCCAAATAGCTTTCAATAGCAAGGCCTGGTTCCAACTTAAAACTTCCTTAATGCCCACGCCACCGTTTTGCTTTGGCTTACAGATTTCTTCCATCCTAAGAATATCATTCTTCTTTCACCATCTGTATACCCCCAAAAGAACTGCTTAATGATCTTCTCAACTTCTTCTATGACACCCACAGGAATTAGCATAACAGACCCCCAGAAATTGATTAGGCCAAACAAAACAGAGTTGATGAGTTGAATTCTGCTACCATAAGGCAATAAAGCTGCAGCCCAGTGATCAGTAAATTTTCTGAGTTTTTCCAGCAAGGGGTAGAACAAATCTGAAGATAATCTTTTGGAACATAGGGGCAATCCCAAATATTTTAAAGGAAGTGTACCAAGGGAGAAACCACTTACAGTCAAAATAGCTTGTTGTACCACAGAATGAACACCCCCAAAATATATATCAGATTTGCTTTGATTAATAGCCAGACCCGACATTGATGCAAACTTCTGAAGTATATCAATAACACACTGAACTGAAGGCACATCCCCTCTAACAAATATGAGCAAATCATCAGCAAATGAGAGGTGATTGAGAGAAAGCCTAGCACATTTAGGATGTTGGCTATAATGCTTAACATTGTTAGCTTTTCTAAGCATCCTTGATAAGGCTTCCATACATAAGACAAAAAGATATGGAGACAAAAGATCTCCTTGTCTTACCCCTTTCTCCCCTTTAAAAAATCCATGAAGATTACCATTAACAACAAGAGAGTAAGATGGATGAGTAATACAAGCCAATATCCACTGAACAAACTGAGATGGCAAACCAAAAGCAATTAAGCAGGCTTCAAGAAATCCCCAGTGAACATTATCAAATGCTTTTCGAATGTCAATCTTTAATAAGGCTCTAGGAGAAAGATGTTTGTTGCCATACCTTCGAATAAGTTCCTGAGCCAGCATAATATTGTCAAAAATCAATCTCCCCTTGACAAATGCAGCTTGCTCCTCACCAACAAGATCAGGCATAACACTTTGAAGTCTATTTGCAATGATTTTAGTGACAGTTTTATAGATCAAATTGCAGTAAGCAATTGGTCTATAATCCCCAACTGAAGTAGGGCTATCTGTCTTTGGAATCAAAACCAATGCAGTAGCTTTTATTTCCCCTAGAAGCTTTCCTGAAACAAAGAACTCTTTGACAGCAGCAACAAAATCAGCTTGAATAATCTCCCAAGATTTTTTGAAGAATAAAGCATTAAACCCATCAGGTCCAGGACTTTTATTATCATTGAAAGAAAAAATAGCATTTTTAATTTCAATGTTAGTGACAGGAGCTACAAGGCTTGGCTTTTTCTCATCATCAATCTGGGCACCCTGCAATAATATAAGATCAGTAGGAATAACTGATGTTGTAGAGCCCATGAGACTCTTATAAAAATCCAAGAAAGCAGTAGCCACATCCATCCTATGCTTTCCATGATGATCAATAATTGAGCCAATGAAGTTTCTTCTTTTTTTATCAGCAACAATTGCATGAAGATAAGAAGAGTTTTCTTCAATTTGATTCAAATGCAGCATTTTGGCTCTTTGATACAGTGAGCTTAATTATGCATCTCTGAGCATCAAGTAATTCTCCTTGAGTAATCGTTCCTGTTCAATCAAGCTTTGAGAAGGAGACATATTTAGTAAAGATTGACATTGAGTCCACTCTTCCTGAGCTAGCTTGACCCTTTTTTGCAAGTCAGAGTATCTGTCTCTATGAAAAGTTTTGAAAGCATACTTTACTCTTTTCAATTTAGATACCAATCTAAACATAGATGTTCCTCTAATATGACAGTCCCAAACCTGAGAAACAATCTGCAGAAAAGAAGGATCAGTAGCCCAATAATTAAGAAATTTAAAGGGCATCATAATACCTTGCTGTTGTGCAGAAAAAACAACCAAAGATGGTGAGTGGTCAGAGATGCCTGGTGGCTTGAATACCACTTCTATTTGTATTGAGCTCTGCATCCATGAAGGGTTAACAAGGACTCTGTCCAATTTGCAAGAGACACGAGTAGAAATATCTTGATTGTTTGCCCAAGTATGAAATTCACCACTAGCAGGAGAGTCAGTCAAGCAAGTCTTCATCAAGCAGTCATTAAAATCAACTATATCTTGCCAGTGACATTGAGCTCTACTGCTTCTTTCATTCAAATATTTTACCACATTAAAATCACCACTAACCATCCAAGGAGAAGTGATCTTTGTTGAGAGGTCACACAAATCTTTCCAAAGATACTTTCTTTCATCACCAGTATTATAAGCATACACAAAAGTATGTAAAAAAGATATACCACTCAGTCTATGATGCACTAAAAAATGCATATATTGAGCAGAAGAGTTCAACAACTTTACTTCAACAAAAGTACTATCCCAGAAAACCCATATCCTACCATTATTATGATGAGCATAATTAGTAAGAAAATCAAATCTCCTAAATTTATTCATAATTTTTTTTGAGTTTTTTTCTTTCACTCTAGTCTCTAATAAAGCACCAAAAACTACTTTATTAAGCACAAGACATTGTTGAGTGTCTTGTTGCTTTAAGAGGTCATTAAGACCTCTTATATTCCATGTGAAAACATTCATTGTGCAGTGGAGGGTAAAGAGGTACCCCCACCTTTATCAAGAGCCTCACAAAGTAATTCCATAGCAGTTGTTACCTGTATCACTTCCTGTTTAGTAGTGCCCTCAGTGGTCTCTTCAGTACTACTAACAGCCATATATCTGTTAGATTCAGGCACATTTTTGCTGCTGCAGTAGTCACTTTCTGGCAGGTGAAGTAACAGTGGAAAACCCCTCAGAATCTACATTGCCAGAATTCTTGTCTTTTTGAGCAGTAGAAGAGATATCAGGAACAGTCTTAGCATTGCCATCAGGAGCAGCTTTCTTGTTCAGTTTGCATTTTGTTGCTTCATGACCCAGTTTATGGCAACAATCACAGTAGAAAGGGACCCATTCATATTCCACAGTTTGAACATATTTCTGTCCAAAAGGAGTGCTTAAAAGGAATTCAGTTCTCAGTGGCTTCGACTCATCGACTTGTACTAACAGTCTAGCAAATGCAACCTTGGTTTTACTAGTAGTATAATGGTCAGCAAACATGGGAGTGCCTATCTTGGTAGCAATTTTACTCAAGGCTTTAGCTGACCAAAAACAGGGGTCTAAATTAGGGAGTGTGACCCAAACAGGTACCTCAGTAACTTGCTCTAATTCCTGACTAATTAGAGGATGCCAAGGCTTTAGAATCATGGCATTCTTCCCATAGTGCCAAACACCCTCCTTTAAAATCTTCTCTTTGTCTCCAACATTATCAAATCTAATGTAATACCAACCCTTCTTAAAATACATGACCTGAGGGCTAGCAATTGTAGTCCAAATATGGTCAATGAATTCAATCATTTCATGAGGTTTCAAGCTTTTGCCCAAAACTGTGCCAACCAAAGTATTTTCCCAATAAGCAAGCTATTCAACAATATCTTCCTCATCAATAACAACCTCATCACTATCCGTATAAATAAAATCAAGCTTCATACCTACATTACTATTAGATGAACTTTCAATGAGTTTATCCTTCCAAGAAGGACGATTAGTACCTTGGTTTTCCTTTGCAGTATCCGGGTTCGAAGAAACTGGAACAGAGGGTTCCAAAACAGGCGGGGGCAAAATCGAACTATTCACTGATAAAGGTGGTTTCTTTGGTGTCTCATGAGAATCAGGAACATCATTAACTACTGGGTCAGTAGCAATTGAGGGCTAAATCGAAGAATCAGTGGTAACAGATGTAGGGTTTTCCAGAAAATCACCAAAAGTGCGAGAAACTGGAGATGCTTGTTTCTCACTCATAACTGCCTTGTTTACTGATTGAGAAGTACTAGAATGATCGCCATTCGAAGGGGAAGATGTTGATTGTTTTGATTTTGGAGGCCTACCTCGACGTGCCATTACAGAATCAAGAGGAAGAAATCGTGTTTTTTGTGTTTTCGTCGCCTCTCGAGAACTCACCGTCTCACATTCTGTATAAACAAAAAATACTTTATTTAAACATTTTTTCAACTTCATCAAGAGTTTTTATTCTTATCTTATCTCTTTCTCTATTTTTATTTTATTTTATATGAAGAATTGTTATCCTACTTTTGTTGTTTGCTCATTTATGATGTGTGAGCAGATTCTCCATCCTAGAATTTTTTTTTTTTTTGGTGTAAAGGGGGCACTGAGGCCGGTAAGAATCGAGCCCCCAACCTTAAGGATTGAAGGTGTTCTCTTTACCACTTGAGCAACTCTCTCTTCTTTCTCCATCCTAGAATTGGGACTAACCCAATGAGTTCTTATTAGAGAATTGGTTGATTGAATTATATTGCATGATATTTACACTCTTGATTTAATTTCCTATGTCAAATTACATGTGGTTATAAAGAGCTCTATAATTGCATGACCTTAGATAATTGAGTGAAGGATCGAAAGGTGAAATTTGATTATTGGAACATTAGGATTTTGAACTTGAGGTTCGAACCACGAAAGTAAGCTAGAACCTCCTGAGGGTAAAACGAATATCAAAGAGTGTAATGGGTTTACTTAGATTATTCGTCATGAAAATAGGAGACTAGTCTTTTTAGACACGTTATTGTTGTTCGAAAGAAATCAATAATTACAATTGGATAATTCGCCTTCAAAAGTGTGTATTTCCAATATAAGGAGATCAACCTTGCTACTAATTTGATTTATTGTGGTGAACCCCATTCCTAGTTGTCTTTCAAGTGATTGTTTAAAGAGAAATTTTAGCTTATATAGTTTAGTTTATAAAACCCATCAAATTGTGACTTGTCTAGCTAATGAAAGATTGTAATAAAAGATGGACAAAACTAGTCCTCGTGGCATACATCGACTCGTACTAGCACACACTAACTACACTTACACCGTGCGCTTGCGAAAAATAGACATTATTAAACTAAAAATGCATACAAAATCTGAAATATGGGGGAAGCCGTGGCACATGTCAGTCCCCATAGTTCCGCAACTGATTGACTCAACAACATATTTTTCATTGCCGTACAACTAAATTTTTGGTTACCCTATTTTTTTTTATTACTACACAACTAAAATTTCATTACCTAATAAAAAAATATGTTTTTCATTAGGCCACAACTATATTTTTATTGCCACACAACTAAGTCCCCAATGTTCTAATGTGATCTCATAGTTGACAATGATAGTTGGTTTTCACGGGAACTTAATATATATATACATACCATGTCAATGGAACACATTTGTACATATCAGAAAGAAAAAATAATTTGTGATTAAAAGTACATTAAAAATACACTCGAATTTATATTTACGTTAAATTATTAATTTCATGATTTTAGTATGAACAAAACTACTAAAAAGATCCCTCTTTAAAGAATCAAAAGTTGGCTAGACTTGGTTGACCGAGTTTAAAGCCAATGGTGGAGTTATAATAATTTTTGGTTGGGGGCATCTATTAGTACAAACTAGTATATTAGTATTATTTGGAGATAATTACACTATAAATATCTACCCAAAACACAATTTTGATGGGGTCATGTGACCCTATCCCAGCACACATAGTGGCCCGATTGAAGTTTCCCTGATTTGAAAATAACCTAATCTGAAACCGGATCTACCTAAAATGTACATTACCGACTATGGATGATTTTGAGGGGTTGCTGTGAAGTACTGTGGTTGTGGTTGTGGAGAGTGCGTGAAGTGTTGTAGATGTGAAAAACGTGCTTTCACCTACAGGTGTGTCAAAGGTGCGGTGGGTGACAATGCTTTTGGAGACTAATTTGAAAAATGCTTTCACCCACAATACTTTTGAAAAAATAGCCAACTGCCTTATAAAATAAAGAGAAAATTTTGTGGTGAATTTGTTTTATATATGAGACTGGGGTATGAGGGGTCATTATTGTGTAGTTGATGGCTCATTACCCATTATTGTATAGTCGATGGATCATTATTATGTAATCGATGTATTATTAATATCCAATCTCATATATGAAAAGGGTTCACATTTTTTTTCCCTGAAATATAAAGTGCTGCCAAAAGCACTTGCATCTCAATCCCAAACACAACCTTTGACTTGAACTTCAATTAACCTGAACCAAACTTACGCGGAGTACTAAAAGCGAAAGCAAAGATTTCCTACCCACATTGAACTCGATCCAAATTAAATCTGGCCTATCAACTAGTTGCCAAGTCTAATTTAACTTCGCAAGGTTGTACATAGTACAATAGCTAGTTTATGATTTTGGTGTAACTTAAATTGTAAAACATACAAAAAGCTGCATGTATGTTTTACTTTTTTGCATGTAGACCATGTGCTCGGAAGTGTAAGCAATTTGTCAATTGATGGCATGCATTGCTGGTTCACAAATTAGCATTAAAACTATTGTGCTTAAAAATAAGCTAAACAAATTGAACCAAAATTTTTAGCTATAAAAATAGATTGTAGTAATTGAGAGATGTTTCTCATGATTATAAATATTAATCTTTCTTGTGATCATTATAATAATTATATAGTAATATTGTTCACCATATACTCCCTACTATATATTCAAAATAGATGCAATATTTTCTTTTGTTATGTATTTGAGAAACTAATTTGACCAATTATATATACTCCAAAAATGTATGATCGGTACAAATCATTAAGTTTACACCTAACAAAAATATAATTGATAAACAATCAAATAGTATCATTTGGTTTTCATAAATCAATAAAAAAAAATTGTAATCAAAGTTTGAAAATTTTGATCTCCAAAAATAAATGATGTATTTAATTATTTTGAATGAAAGGAAGTAATACAATGAAAATTATTTGTAGTAGATGACATCTCTTTATATTGTTTGCTCGATTTATGGCATTTTTTTCTGAAAAATTGATGAGAATAATCTCTACTTCAGCCGATTATTCCAAAATAATCCCAACTTCAAATATTGTTGGGAATAATCCATACTTTAACCCTTGTACCCCGTAACAATCTAATTAAGTTTCATAGCAAGTTTTTTGATAAATTAAACCTTGTGTTAAGTCATCAATTTTACTTTTAACTATGAAATACATTAATTTTTAATGGATATATGAATAGTCAATGTTTTAATTTTACATTTTGACTTATTTTAAATTGTCATTGGATCATTTTGGGTTACAATGGTTGAAGTAAGGATTATTCCAGCAATATTTGAAGTTGGGATTATTTTGGGATAATCGGCAGAAATAGTGATTATTCCCATCAATTTCTCCTTTTTTTTACTTACAAAAATGTGTCTGTTACTATTTAGTTCATTTCAATTAAATATTTAAATTCATTTTCTTTCGTTTATTTTGATCCTAAGAAGTGGTGACACCATTCGTAATTTTTTGTTTATCATTAAAAGTGTTTCGATAAGTAATTCATAAAATCTTAATATCATTAGTTCTTCAACAAGTAGTTGTGTATTAAAATAATCAAATAAAAATTTTAATTCATTATATTTTATATCAAATGATGTATTAAATTAAAAGTTAATTTTAGTCTTCCATCGTCAGAAAGAAGAAGAAGTTAATTTCAATCCCTTAGGCCGTTTTGATCATCGGTAGTGCTACAGTTTCGTTTCTTTGAGTTTAGTTCAATTTTTTTTTAATCTAATTGCAGTTTCATTTAAGATCACATACATACATTCTTTATAAACTGAAAATAACGGGTAGTGTCATCGGGAATGAAAGAATTCTATCGACCATATATATTGTACTAGTGGAAGTGTGGAACCAGAGTGAAAGTTAGAGAACGGTGGTAGACCCGAAGTTCTATTTCGTCAAGCAACGCATTAACAGGAGGAACTCATCAAAAGCTACCCAACTCTTGTCATATCAGACTGTTGCATGTGGGGCTCAAAACAGTCTAAGTCTTTTTTAGCTTCTCTGGATATCCAACACCTGGCCTTGAAGTTCTCTGATTTTGTCAATTTTCATTCTCATAAGAAGGCATCAGATAGGTTGATCAAACTCTCGGACATAATAATTGCATTCACAGGTCTTCGTCTCCCTTTACTCCACTGTATAACTTCATTTGCCTAGCTTCATCACTTTGCAGACAAGTTCATAAGCTTCTTGAGAGCTGAAGTAGCAACAGTAAGTATAATGAAGATATCGAAAAGGAAGAGAGCAGGAAGACCTCCCAAGGGTAACAGACAAGACAGAAGGCCAAGCAGATTCTTCCAGATCATCCTCCCTCACATGCTTGATCATAATTACCTGGTCATTATTCTTTACTCTATGATTTTTTATAATATTGTTCATGACATTGGCAGCATTGCACTTTTGTTTGATGATATAGTCTTGAAGCTAGGTATGTTAGTTGAAAATGATTTTGCCAGCGTTAGTACGTATTCATGTGTGGTTAATAGGGAGTATGTTGAACATGATATTTTCATTTCCTTCATTTTGCCATTGTGGGCTTTGGCAGTAGGCAGTTTTTCAATTCATCAACTCTCGTAAACGTAGTGTCAAAAAAAGAAGTCTCGTCAATTATTTATGATATGATAAATTGATAAGTAAGAATTACTTGTTGTCTGTAATTGCATTGTACTCAAATTATTGATGATTTTCACTTTATTCATCCAAAATTTGCTACATTGTACTTTGAACTCCCACGGGCAGGGAATTAGGGAAACATATATACTCAAAGATTAAAAAAACATGCATGTAGCTGCTCAATTATCAGTAGTAACATAGAGCACAATCGATTTAACTGTACAGCAGAATATTAATGCACACAGATGAAAATTAAGATAATATCACTAAAACCTCAAAAAAAAAAAAAAAGAAGATAATATCACTAAATATTTTTGCGTTGGAAGCAGAGAATTCCGAAGAGATTTGCTGACATGCGAGTAAGCTGGGAACTTCCAACAGTTGCTACACTCAGAGTACCCACGGGCCTTAGTTGGAAGGTTACACTTACCCGAAAAGATGACAACAGGCTTTATTTTACTCATGGGTGGAAGCAATTCATGGAGCATAATTCCATACAAAGTTGTTACATGCTGGAATTCGAGTACAGAGGCTACCTCAATTTCAGGGTTCACATTTTCGATTTATCCTGTTGTGAAGTACCCTATTCTTGGAATCAAGCCAAGACATCCTCTGCAGGAAGTGATCACGAAATCGATGATCAATTGCCTACTGAAGAATCTAAAATTCTGAACAAAACTCCGAATGAAGAACCTCCTGTTCCGAAAGAACCTAATATACTGAAGAAATCTCCGAATGAAGATCATCCTGTTCCGAAAGAATCAGTGGCGAAAGAACATCTGGTACTACATGAAGTGAAAATAGGGGTGGTAGATAATGAGGAATTAGTTGATGAAAGTGCCAAAGATGGACACCCCTACTCCTTTACTATTGTAATGCAGAAATATATCATGGAGGGAAATTATGTGGTAAGCTTCTAACCTGAGTTGCTAGTACGTATCTAATTTGTGAGTTGTGACTAACTTCTAACATTTTATTCAATGATATTTGTTGATGTGTGACTACCAGCATTTGCCAGTAGACTTCATTAAAAGGATCTTGATGAGCAGAAAGGTGGAAGTTGTGAAGCTACAACTAGATGATGGAAGAGAGTGGCTTCTAAGATGCTCCCAATCAAAAGATTTGAAGAAATTTCGACTGGTTGGTAAAGGATGGACGGAGTTAATTCGAGAAACCAAAATGAAGATAGGAGATCTTTGTACCTTTGAGGTGGTTGATGACAAATCAGAGGGTCTCAAGCTCAAGGTAATAAAAATAGAACACGTTTGAACTGATAGCTAGCTAGCTTTCATGGTCGTGCTGATTGTGCTTCAGCTTCATGTAACATATGTACTATATCGGAATTTAGCTATTTCATTTTCAGTTAAGGTTAAGTGCAGTTTGCTGGTAGTTTCACTAATCACTAGTAGATTGTAACTAGCCTTGGGTGTAGTATGTAATTGTGTTATGGGAATGTAAATGTTCCAATAGTTGCTTAAGCGAACACCGTACCTTCTACCATCTAGTCTGGACATGTTAAGTTTCAGGAAAGAACAAAATAAAATGGGGGTGTGTCCTAGTTTATTGTGTTAAGAAACACTTGACCACTGGTAAAAATTCTGAACTTTGATAAGCATGCCAGCATTGACAAATAAATGACTGCTTTGTATGTCTATACACCAATCTCACAATCAGTTGTGCTTTGTGAAAGTATTAGTTCTCCCATGTAATAATTGTTTAACATTTTGCTCAATATAATCTAATATAAAAATATAGCAGGCAAATGGTACAGAGTAGAAACCTACAGACACAACAGAGCCCATCATATTAATTTCACTTGCATGAAAACCGTGATTGGATCTGTCATCTTTGTGCCTATTTGAGTTCTACAATCTACACTTCGCCTGACAAACTTGATCTTCCGATGATCCAAACCGAATAATCTGACTCAAAATTGAACCGACATTTGAAAGTAGGCTACTTTCATCTTATCCGATCTGAAATGGATCCGACCAGATCCGCTAATCTGAAGAAAAAAAATCTCGCGATTTAAAATGTAAAAGCCTTAAAATGTACACTAGTAAAATATCCGAATTTGACCCGAAATAAGTTTTATGGATCTAATCCAAACCAAATTAGATATTACGGCTCTATATCTAACCGAATTCGAAATCACTAAAACCGAATCCGAACTGTCGAATTATTTTTTCAGGCCTGCAGTTCGCTATTTCTATCTCTATCGTTATCTTTGACTGTCGAATTATTTTTTCGTTAATCTCCTCATCTTCTAAAACTGACACTGGTACATAATTGATTAATTATATCATTGCTAACAGTTTTCCACCTAAACCCCGAATAAACAACACAACTCTCTCTTTGTCTGTCCTTACAGACTTTTAACTTTTATTAAGCTCTAACTTAGAATATTTCTATTTTCCTTCATTTCCAACAATTCCTTTTGCTCTTCACCGTTTTCTGATGTAACCTCATCCTAGCTACTCCATTCTCTCTACTACAACAACAAGACCAACTGCCCAAAATATACAAACACTTTTCCATTTCCAATGCTTGCAGAAAAACAGCTGAAAATCCAAAATTTTATAGTGAACTCAAGGCAAGTCTCTGTTTTTCTAACTGTAAAATTTCGGCTGAATTTTAGCTGCAGCTGTTGAATTCTGTTCATTTATCTATTTCGTCATCTGGGTATTGGTTCATTTCCCTATATGGGTCATGAAACGGTTGTTGGGTTTCGAGAAACAGAGGAAACTCATTCAAGTGGCTCAAAAACAGCACAAAACAGTGAAGAATGTGGAAATTCTGGTCAATCTGACAGTATTAGTGGTTTACACATACACACTGTCATTTCAATGCCACAAGAGTTGCCAAGCTCAAATTGTTGCCAATCAAGATCAGTAGAAGCTGCTGTTGCTGTGACTATAAACTCGGAAAGGCGGTCGAGTTTTTCAGGGGAAAATGAGAAGGGGGATGATACATGGGTGGTTGATTTGAAATGTGGAGAAGGTGAAAGAGTGTGTAGGATATGTCACTTGAGCTCTGAACAAGAATCGAAAGACTGTTCGTATCAGAGGGTGAAAACGGAGCTTATTCAGCTTGGATGTGGGTGTAGAGGAGAGCTTGGTGTTGCACATTTGTATTGTGCTGAGGCTTGGTTCAAGCTCAAAGGAAATAGGTGAATGTTTCTTTCAAGTTTTAACTGTTTCGTGCTTTACAGTTTGTTAGCTACTCAAGGTTTTATCTTGTTTACTTATGCATGAATTGTGTTGATGAGATAGGCTCATAGGTGGATAGACCTGAGGTTTGGTGCATTAATCTTTATTCTGATGTAGTTCAAGTTTGCATATCTAATGGTTTGATGCACTGTTGACTTTTTTCGAGTGTTGATCTTGTAGATAACTTGTTAACTTCTTAATCTTCCTGTAGTATCTTAATTTTTGTTCGGATGAGACCAAGGGACGGCGTTGACTTATTGTCTGATTATTTCACATTATAATACTTGATTCTGGTTCTGCTGAAAGGGGTGAAAATTAGAACACTTCATTACGAGTCTAGTATTTGTCTAATTCTAAGTGTTGCGCGCTTACTTTTCAGTAGTTGAAAATCCTGAAGACCAGGGCCGTACCGTTAGTTTTGAGGGCCCTGTGCCGAAATATAAATTGGGCCCTAATAATAAAGTAAATAAAATTTCGAAAAACATTAAAAAAAATATTACACTCGCATGGGATTGAACCTGCAATCTGCTAGTTATCAAAGGTTTAAAACCAACTCTGCTGTTTCTCACTTCTGATATTTAGACATCAGTAATACATTTTGTTATTGATTGACAAAGAGAAAAATGGGCCCTCAAATATTTGGGGCCCTGTGCGAGCGAACACTTTGAACCCCCCAAAATATGGCCCTGCCTGAAGTTCTGTGACAATTGACATCAAATTTTCAACCATGAGTGTTAGGAAAGTTATAAGTGACACCAAGAGACTGATAGATTAATGATAGTTTTCCTTGGTCCAATCATCATTGTTATAAATCTTCTCAAATATGTTGTTGCTCATTTCCTCAAGAGTTCGACTGCCAGCCCTTCTGCACAGAGGGGCTGGTGAGGTGATGAATGTTAAGTTAAAGCGACAACTGACAACAACCATACATGAGGATTAAGTCTCGGTCAAGTCCATCGTCGTTACTAGTCCCTCGAAAATTACGGTTGGTGAATTCCCTTGAGCATTTAGCTTTAACAACCTCTCTGTTTTCTTAAACAGGGGTATGGTTGCGTACATCCCGACCCCGAGCACCCCCATCTAATGGGGATACACTCGATTGTTGTTGTTATTTAGCTTTAAGCGCCTTTGCACAGAAGGGCTTGTGAGGTGATGAATGTTACTTGAACGTGTTCTTTGTGATGTGCTAATTCAAGATTAGCGTTCATTCATTTGAGCTCTGAGCCTCTGACCGTGTTGTATGTCGTAGACTTGTAGATGAAAGTACCAGATACTTATCAATTTATCCTAGTGTCTGTGCTGTTCAGTCATCCTCTAAAGAGTAATTTGACAACTAGGAGATGTACCTTTTCTCTGCATGCTATTTCTGGTGTCCAGCTGAATGTTATGTTGTCCGAAGTGTGATAGGAATTACTGAATTACTGTTACATACCTTGATGTTTAGGGGCTTCCGAACATGTGTGTATATCCATTCAGGCTTTAAATCTTGAAGTTAGCATATGTGACATATGAATGTTTTCAATGGAATTGCTGTTGGAATTAACTCATACATGAACCTCTGGGAGTATGAGTTAGTCCAATGCCTTGAAACATATAGAACTGCTCATACATTTGCTAAATTTAACCAGCCTCTGTATTAATAATGAAAACCTTTGTTTGGATATTAGATACTGATATACAAACGCTTATTAGCAAGAACCAGATTTCGATTCCATGCTCTAAGTTTGAGTTATGATGAAGATTCTTTTAGGTGGGTACTGTTTAGTTAGAACTGATAGGCTTCTTGGATACTACACGTCTGTGGGTAATTCTTTTCTGTAATTTAAGTTATGCATTTTGAAGTCTGAACAAGTCTTCATGTAACTCTGAATACTTAAAACTCGTGTATTTCCTTCCACAGGATGTGTGAAATTTGCGGGGAAATAGTGAAAAACGTAAGAGGTATAGGAAATGAAGACTTCATGGAGGAATGGGTGGAGAGAAGATCAACGGGTAGTGTATCGAACTCATTAGACGGGACGGAAGAAGGGTGCTGGCATGGCCAGCCTCTTTGTAACTTTCTCATGGCCTGCTTGGTAATCGCCTTTGTTTTACCATGGTTTATTCGCATCAACATGTTCTGACAGCTTATCTGTCCCAGCAAGTAAATACAGAAACTAGAACTTCCTTTTTTTTCTTTTTGATAGCAGATACTAGAGCTTCCTGAATTCATGAAAAAAGAATTATGATAAAGTCACATGGAAAGTAAAGAAGAATTTGCTTATGCTGAGCAAGTGAGCATCACTAGGGGCTTGCACAATAATCTTCGGTGTATATAAGTGCTATACAGGCATACAGCCAGTCACTTGACTGAATTACACTACAACTTCATTCCCTTACATTTTGGATCTTAAACGAAATTCAAGATTGGTTTATTTTCAGAAATCTCATAATTTAAATTCGAGTAAACATTTTGAATGACCTACAGTTGTTTTTTTTTTCTTCCGAAAGTATATCAAACATGTACGAGTTATTGTTATTCATGGCAACAAAAGGAGGGGCATGACTTTCATTCTCTTACTCATTTCTCATCTGCCTTGTCACTCATTCACCTCTCATCTCTTGTGCCCTTCTCTATTTTCTCTCCACCACCTTTAACCACCATCCGGAGCTATCCCCTTCATCTGTGAATATTGAATATTGGCTCGGCAGCTATCTCCACAAGTCCCAATCAAACAATAAGATGTACACACTCTCCAGCCCAAAAAAAAGAAGTTGTTTGACATGTCATTAGATGAGTGCACTTTTGTCTCTTCAGAAGGTTTCTTGGTTAGTTACTTAGATCATACTCCGTAAGTACATCACATCAATCCCACAGAACAAATTCTTTCTCGGACCTATAGAATATGTACAAGCACTCCTGCATGGCTGCAGATCCTATTAGCGCGAAATTGTGACTGAACAAGCAGAACATGTGGATTCCAGAGAATTACTACATTTATATACAAACGAAAGCACTAACCCAACTAAGTAATCTATTATCTTCACTGCCTAAAACAACAGAACTGAAAGGAAGGTCGTCGCAAAATTTTGGGAATTATCTAGGTCCAGATAGCTCCATATCTTCAAATACAAAGGAATGATCCTCATGCAAATCACTGTAGTTTCTAGAGAAACTTGTACATGCTCTTTCTTCAGGAAGAATACCAACCTGGGATTCATCCCCATGTGTTGGTTGTCCGGCAATACCCTCTAAAACCTTCAACACTTCCGACATTTTAGGCCTCAAGCATGGATTAGGTTGAGTGCATAATAGAGCCAATTCCACTGTCTTTTCCAGCTCTGCGGCATTAAAACAATCCTTTAGGTCCCTGTCCACGAGCATGTCCAACTTTTTTCCTTCATACAATGTCTTCACCTATCAAGGGGCAAGGAAGTCAGTTGTAAACAAACAGTGCATGAATCTCACCTACTTGAAGCTTGTACATCATTTCAGTAATTTGGATTCGGTCGTTGCCATAAACATCATAAAAGTCTATCTACTCCTGTAACATCTACACTGCCATCCCAAGGGCGGAGGCAAGATATAGTGGTATCAGTCACTAGCTACAACAGCTTAAGCAGTGGCCACTATATAGTGTTAGCAAACATGTTATGAACAAAACATTACCCAAATGATACAATGTTGGTTACTTGGAAAAATACTTTGTGACTGACTTTCTCACCAACAAAAACATATCCTATAATCTTCCAAGCGGCTTCCTCCCC
>ONZK01005424.1:3839-14096 GCA_900322385.1 Pharnaceum exiguum
ACAATTTTCCATTCCCGTGGGCGTATTTCTTCGAAATACGTATATCTCCTCGATTCGACGTGTATGAATACTCCGGTATTGTACTCGAAGAAATTCGACGACCCCCACAATATCGCAAAAAGGGTTGCACAACGATACAAATTTTCAGTTTAATTCCAACCTATAACTAGCCCTTTATCAGTTCTAATATGGATACGATAACAATTTATTCAACCTAACATAAGTTATCAAATAAACTGAAAATAATTATATCAAACTTAAATTTAATAATTGTAGGAAGGGATTATGAATAAAGGAATACCTAGAATTAACAGTTTAAACCAGACATACTCCATAATGCATGCTTCGTTGTTTATACTATATTCTTTCTTAACGGTTACGTGAATTTTGTAGAATGAAGTAATGAACAAAAATGACCAGTTTCACTTCATACTGTATGATAAGCCTTTTATAGTGTGTATTACTCAATGAGGTAGTTTTCCTTTTTTTTTGTACTAATAAAGATAACACTTGTCTCCATTTTGGAGACAATTCATCGTGACTCATGCGGATAACATCCGTATGAGTGACGAATTTGGCTGCCAAGGCAGCTTGTGAGGCTGCCACTTGGCAGTCTCATAATGGATATTCTTTTCTTTTTTTTGAAAAACAGAAATTTAAAGTTAATAAATTACACTTATTTTAACCTACTTTAGAAACTCAAATTTAGAGCTTCTTTACACTAATTTGATCCGATCTAAAACAGTCAACTTAAATCTTTAACAAATGAATATTTAATAATAGCCAACCTTGTTGTATAAAAAATTATAACGATTAGTCAACAAAACAAAAATAAATTATCCATGTTTGTATCATTGTAAAAACAAATATAGAGAAATTTAAAATAGATAAAATAATGATGAAAAATCTCGGGTATTACAATATTGCTTGCTCTTGATGATTAGCAAGCCAACAATGTGTCCTTTCTCATCGTTGTGGGTATCAAAGGATTGGGGAAAACGGCTCTTGCTAAGCTAGTATGCCATCTTGAAGAAATTAAAGACAATTTCCATAGATATGGTGGGTTTGCGTGACTAATCTTGACCAGAGCCGTTTCAATAATCTTAAAGCACTACTCCATAAGATTGTAGAGTAGGTTTCCGTAGGTGATAACTAGAAAAACTTGTAGTTGGAATCACTTCAGATGAAACTTCAAACTCATTTAGATGGAAAGAAGTTCTTGCTTATTATAGATGATGTGTGGAACGAAAATCGTAACATGCGGCATCTTGAAGAGTTCTTAGTGAAATGGGGAAGACGAAGTTGGGTTGTTCTTATTTCACACTCAAAAGAGACAGCCAAAATTATAGGAACTGACCTGTTGTGCGAGTTGGGGGGATTGTCGATAAAGTGTTCATGGGACTTGTTTGAGATGATGACTTTTGACCGAAACAAGAAGACTTCGAAGTGGCCGCTGGAAGATTTTGTCAAGACCGGCAAGGAGATTGTCGATAAGTGTGTTGGTGTTCCACTTGCTATAAGAGTAGTGGCAAGCCTACTGTATGGTGAGAAAGTAGATAACCGAACATCATTGCAAAACCGTGGAATTGGTGGTATTGTGAACGATCCAAATAAAATCAAGTCTATCTTGAACTTCATTACCATCATCTGGACTCCCCTTTGAAGAGTTGCTTTGGTTATTGTGCATTGCTCCCCAAGGGTTATTATATTCGAAAAATCTGGCCCCCACAACATGACATGAAAAATATCTTACTGTCACAATGAACATAAAAAATAATTTTTTGGTTATTAGCAGTAAATAAATACAATAGGTTTAATTATCTTGTGCTTTGGCACGGGTCTTAACAAAAAAATCTTACTATTATATAAAAGAGCTACTTGGAGAGAGAAATAAAGCACTTCCACCCCTTTTTTTTTGGAGAAAATTATATGCTGTCATTTTTTTATTGGCTTTCGGTTGCTGAGCTGTTAAAAAAATGCTGAGTTGGAACGTTGCTTACGTGACAAAGCATCTTACTAATTCAAATTGCTGCTTTTGCAAGCGATATAGCCGACGACAACCTCCCGGTCCATTTACTTTAAAAAAATCGATTCTGTCAAAAATACCCCTGCCCTTACTCGAAATTACAATGCAGGACATATGTAATTTTTCCACAAAATATCTCCAATCTCTCCCTCTCTCTTCATCCTCACCTCTCACCAGTCTCAAAGCCCATAATATCATTAGACTCCTTTCTGTCTCCTCACCCAGCAAGAACAAGGGCTCTTCGAACAAATCAATCATATTTGAATGATGAAGTATAAGTTTGTTCTCTTTAACTGAAATTTTAGATCTGATTTTTTTTCGTTTATGTTAACCCCTAAAATTAGGGTTCTTATTTCAATTCATGTATTTGTATCAGAAATTTCTCATTATTTTGAAATTCGTTAGAATTAGGTAGACTTTATTCTTAATGGTGTTTGGAAAGCAGTAGAAATCAGGGTTCTTTTTAGTTTTTTATATACGCAGGCTAGCTGTTTGTTAAAATGCCCAACTGAAATTAGTGTTTCTTTTTTGTTGTTTTCTGATCAAGGTTTTGTAGGAAATAGAGTATCATTAGCTTTGTCTATTGTTGCTTACAAAGAAATTTACTCACATTTTGAACACATTTTTCTTAATTGGTAAATTTTGAACTCATTTAGTGTTTTGTGATCAGGTCATCCTACATAACCCATAGCTTTATGTGAATACTATATTTGAACATACTTTTCAGAATCGGTTATCTGTTGTAGAGAATATGAAATGCACTGTAGTTCGTGTATTGATAGTTCCATTTCCTTGCAGAGGGTTCGCATTGAGATTTTTGTGAACACGATGGCAAGCAGGGCTTTGGAAGAAGAGATTATCAGAACGGTCTACTTACGAGTTCAGCTCTTTTGATGTTGAGGTAAACAATGAGAAAAGTTACAGGACTTTGATAGGTGAGAAACTTTCTTCTTTTTGTCAATCGCATGATCAAAAACAGAATCTGAAAAGTGAAAACACATATCAAAACCGTCCATAAGGGTGATTTCTAAAATGACTTTCATGCTGCTTTTTTTTAGAGAACCTACTTCCATGCTGCTACAAGAACACAATCGTAATAACTAACTCATTTCTGAAGGCTGCAATGCGAGAGAGAGTATCACTTACTGTGGGGTTGATCATTAGGAGTTGGTTGTTTGAATGAAAATTGAGATGCCAAACGTACTCTTCTGATCAAACGAGCACTTGCTTGCCGATAATACGGCATTTGTTTTTTGTAATGTAATGTATTGGGGTCTATAAAGTCTGAACTGAGTATGCATGCCTTGGCTTGGTAAGAATTAACCTATGTTTGACTTTGAAGAATGAAGAATCTGCGATTTAGTGTGTGATTGTATGAGGACACAAGAATAGAGAATAATTGCATGAACTACGAAGTGTGAAGTGGGTCGGGTTCATTTATGTGGCTTATTTGAGGGAACTGATTGTTGTATACCTCTATGGCATTGGTTAGATTCGTTGCATTGTGATGGTGCCTCAATGGGGTACTACCCTGGAGCATGATTGACGGAGAAGTGATATCTCCATCAAATTGATGGAAAAGTTTCAACGTTTCTTGAAGTATTTTTTTTAAAAAAAAAAATCATTGGATGTTTAGGCTGTGTTTTGTTTGTCTGTGTATTTTGTTCAATTCAGTTTTTTTTTTCTTCAGTTGTTTCCAATTTAATTTAGTTTTAGTTCATATATGTATATTGAAAAATAATTGTTTATATTGTTGTTGTAAATCTAAAACGGGTACAAGGGGAATAAGTATTGAGCCTTTTGGATCATACCAAGTCCAATTCTTGCTGGTCCAGTTCTATCTTTTGCCCAGGTGATGGTTTGAGTATTTTATTTTGTCTCTTCCTTATGGACGATTGTATGGGAGCTCAAGAGATTGGTTCGAATTTGATTTTGGTTGTCATATTATCTTTCGGCTGTTGAGTTACTAAATCTCTATGATTTGGTAGATTTATTTCCCTATTATAACATTGTTTTGGCTCTGTATACATCTTCTATCAATTGTTTTTGTCAATATGCATTGAAACAGTTGTAGTAACTTATTTATCTTATTTCCCTTTGGGATTGATTTCAGATTTGCCTCCGTTATTAAGAATAAACTACGCCCAATTGATCCTACGATTTCAGTTAGTAATTAGGAAGTTAAAATCATGTTAACTTTAGGTGTGTATCAAGGTTGTCACCTAAATTGAGCTTATGTGTACTATATTGCTTGGAAGATTATACAGCTATGTGTACAGGGCTTACGAGATTATTTAGCTATGTTGAGATGTCTGCTGGAAAAAATATTTGAACTTTGTGACAAAAGATTGTTCTATTTGGTTAAAATTGTCATTCATAATGACATCCTACTTATTATGCTTTCCACTGCTTATGTAGGTCATGTAATTTTTGTATCCCATGTGTGATGGATTGCTACAATGTCGAGCTTTGATCATGGCAAAGTTTCAATAAGGAAATAGAGTGACTCAAGAGCCACAATGCTGGAAAGAAATAGGTCGAGGACAAGGACGGAGTGAGGCTTGAGGTACAGGTGTGACAACAAGACCAAAGCACCTAGCTCAACAATTTCTCACTGTGTCCCCTACTTCATTGTATTCAGTAGTGTTTGCTTGATGTGCACCTAAGTGATTCTATAGAATGATGAAGATATTTTAACCAGAGAGCCATTGTATGTACATTTATTCTCATAAGAAGTAAATTGTGTACTCTTTTAATCAGAGGTAAGTTGAATAATTTTAGTAATCTCGTGCTTTGGCACGGGTTATAACTAGTAATAGATATTGCTAAGGAAACATTGCATTTCATAGAACATTTCATATCTAGATATCCATTTCGAGAGGTAATGTATCAATATTTATTTTGTCAATTATGAATTTAGTTTTACATATTTTGATATTGACAAAACAATACATCAGTCATACGAAAGAGAGACGAAAATGTTTGGGATGTGTTGGATATTGGGCCAGTCTTCTCCATTGGGCTTTTGGCATCTCTCCTTTAGGACCGATGAACTGTGGAATATCTTGAGTCTCTTCAGGGAGATGAGTTTCTGCATTGCTTCTGGGACAGACTCAATTGCCTGGCAATTTTGAACACAAAGAGTCTCCAGAAAAGAAAAGCAGCTAATCCAATCTGGTAGTGTTTTCAGATTGCTGCAACGGCTAATATAAAGTTCTTGGAGGGCAGTTCAGTTCTTCATGCCCTTGGGCAAATTCACAAGTTTTGGGAGGTCCAACAAATCCAAGCGTCTAAGGCTGGCAGCGATGGAACTCCACCATGACCCATTGTCGTCTTTATCCTCTTCGGCAAAGTTTGGCAGATTTAATAAAGTCAACTTCACCAAAGCTGTCAGATGTCCAAATCCACCTCCTTCCCCAGAAGGATTTCTCAACTTGGGACAACAAGCAATTTTCAGCTCTCGGAGGGAAGACGAGCAACTTCGAAGCACCTCCCCAAATTCAGACAAGCTTTCTAGCTCCTGATCATTCCATATTTGCAAATGGACAAGACCCCCAAAAGCCTCAATCAGTAAGGAGTTTAGATACCTTGTATTGTTATATATTTTCACATGTCTCAATTTATAAGAAGATGATGAGTAGGAACATAAAGCACCACCTTCTCTGATAAAGTCATCATCATCACTTGTATTGCATGTGCTTTGTCTCATCATTGGCCGCAACTTGTTGTGGGCTAGCAATGTCAGATGTTCCACTGTAGGACAAAGAGGAATGCACGTCACGGAAGGGCAGTCGATCATAAGTAATTCCAAAAGGCAAGAAAACGATGGCAACGGAGTATCATTGTCCTCGGAAACCCCTCTCCACCATCCCTTCAACTTTGGCAAGGAATACAACCAGAGCTTTTTAAGAGAGGGGAAGAACTCAGATTCCGTACAGCTCTTGTTAGTATCTTCCATGAACTCCAAGTTATCTAAATTGTTGATGTAAAGGGATTCCAGGTTAGGCATTTTAGCGAAAGATTCCAGGTACAGCAACCCACTACATTCCTCAATGCGTATCTCAACAATCCGAGGAAGAGAGGTGGACAGGTGGTATTCTCTCATCCATCTTGGAACTGTCATACCAAGGTAGTAAGCCAACTCTAACCTCTTCAAATTAAGATGGGGCTCAAGGTCTTCCAGCAGCTGTTCACAATCATCGTCTTTAACATCTTCTATAGTGTCCCAGGCTACACATATAGAGGTGAGATGCTCTTTGTTTTTTAGGATTCCCTCTCTGTTATCTTTCTTGACATACCTCGCATCTTTGTTGATCGTGATTACAAGATCACCTCTCAGGAAAGGGATAGCCTCGAGTTCTCTAAGCTGACCTACGGGTTGCTTTAGGGATAAGCTTCCCTCTGCCACTACAAAGTCTGTGAGTTTGTGAAGACATGTCAACTTATTTATGCCCACGGGCATGTACATCAAAGGACATCTTGATATTTCCAAGACCCTCAATTTGACCAACTTGCAAAACTCTTCGGGTAACTCTTTTAGTGATTCACAATCATTCAATTTGAATGTCTGTAGGTTGCAAAGTTTTGTTACCGATTGCGGGAGTTGCTTTAAATCTTTGCTATGAGAGAGATCAAGATACCTCAAATGAACCAGCTTAACTATTGAACTCAACGCACCATCAAGGCCCATGTAAGATCTCCCTTGCAAATCCAATACCCTGAGGCCTTTAAAATTGGTTAGTGTCAAATTAGACTCTGGACTATTCCGTTGGTTGTAATGGGAGGGACTTATGATAAGTGTACGAATCTTTTTACTGGTTGCACAGCCTTCTTCATAGTCACATTTGGCCAAACTGAGATGTCGGATATTATTATCCAAGTAGCTTGCGAGATCCCCGGTCGTATGAATTTCAGTCCCCACAACAACCTGAGCAAAATCATGCATAAGGTCATGCATTTTGCATGACCATATTTCGCCATAGTCATCTCTTTTGACATCTTGGAAGAAACATCTGCGCAACAGAATTAGTAAATAACCTTCAGCAATCTCCTCCAAGCTCCGACCTTCTTCGCCAACCTCAATGTATCCCTGCGCCATCCATAACTGAATCAACAAATCTTTACGTATGTCAAGACCCTTGGGGAACAGTGCGCAATAACCAAAGCAACTCTTCAAAGAGGAGTCCAGATGATGGTAACTGAATTCCAAGATAGACTTGATGCCATTTGGATCGTTCAGAATACCACCTATTCCACGGTTTTGCAACGACCTCCAGTACTCTATTTTCTGTCCATACAATAGGCTTCCCACAACTCTTAAAGCAAGTGGAACACCCACACATTTATCGACAATGTGCTTGCCGATCTCGACAAAATCTTCCAGCTGCCACTCTGAAGTCTTCTTGTTTCGGTCAAAAGCCATCATATCAAACAAGTCCCATGACCACTTTTTCGACAATCCTCCCAGATCGTACAACATGCCATTTCCTACAATTCGGGCTGTCTCTTTCGATCGTGAAGTAAGCACAACCCAACTTCCTTTTCCTCGTTTCACCAAAAAAAATTTTCCAGCTTCAACCACTCGTTACGATCTTCGTTCCACACATCATCTAGAATAAGTAAGAACTTCTTTACATCTAGATGACTTCCAAGTTTCATCTGAAGTGATTCTAACGACAAGTTTTTGTTGTTCTCACCCCCAGCAACCGACTCTAAAATCTTATGGAGTAGTCCTTTGAGATTGAATTTACTCTGGTCAAGATCACCCACGCAAACCCACCATGTCAGTGGAAAGTATCTTTTGATTTCGTCATGGTGATATACTAGCATCGCAAGAGCCGTTTTACCCAATCCTCCGATACCCACAATGGTGAGAAAGGACACGTTGTTGGCTTGCTTGTCAGGAGCAAGCAACATACTGACAATCTCACTCAACTCCTTATCCCTCCCAAAGATAATTTCTTCATTCAAATCGGAACAAGTTTCCTCTCTCCTCCTAATAGGCTCATTGTTAGCATTAAAATTGAATTTAGCTGTATTATCTGCAATATTATCAAGCGTATTCTTCAACTTTTTAACCTCTTTGTTGATATGATGATGAGCCGGCATCTTCTTAAAGCGAGATAAGCAGCTGCTTAGCTTCTTAGAAAAGCTGGTAGTAGCTTCCTTTCTGATTAGTTGCTCCTGCTTCTGCTGCATAGCCAGAGTGGCAAACTCGTCGATCAAGTCATCGGCATCATAAACAACATCTTCTGGAGGTTCTCCACCAAGTTCATCTCCTGATGATTAAGTGCTTCTTTGACTTCCGCATCGAGCAACACAGCCCTGATGGTCTTCACAGTCTCAACCACACCATCAAGCTCAGAATTGCAGCCATTCATTGAAAACAACTTTTTAAGTTCTTACGACGTTTGTAATGTTGCTAAAAGCGTTTGAGCTACAGAGAATGCAAGACTCAGGCCTTCCATTGCCATTGTTGTTTCCTTGTATGATTAATCAACTACAAAAAAAGGTGAATGAAGGTATGTTATAAACAAGTACAATGAAGTACAAATGCCTACAGATAAGTAAAAAAAGAATAACATAACGACTTTAGAGGTACCTTGCAAGAACAATTTCAATTCGAACAACAAAATTACTCCAAGTTATTCCAGATGAGGAAGGAGGCAGATCAGTTTTAATTTGAACTAAGAATTTACTCCAATTAATTCCAGAAAAATGAATGAGACGGGGCATGAAGGATTTCTTATAGCAAGATTTTTTCCATGTGATTGATCGTTGGTGGTGGTGGTGCTGAATAGTGGAGAATTGAGATGGAGAAAAGAGAGAGAATGGACTAAGGGCGTAAAGACTAAAGAGGGTAGTTTTTGCTTGTTGTTGCCTAATTATGGGTATTGCTGTAAATGTAAAGCACAAAAGAGGAAAAAAAAAAAACACAAAAAGCAAAGTATGTAATGCATGGGTATCCTTATTTGGTGATCCAGTTGAAATAATTTGTAATAAGAAGATACCATTAACATAGTACCATATGCGACTCAAAGATTAAAACAAAAGCATGAGTATCCCTTTATATTGACTAGTGTTAGGCATGACTATTATTTGGTATCCAAAAAGTAAAGATAAATTAATTTAAATTGTAGTTACTTTAGTTATCTAAGAGTCATAACCACACCATAAATAAACACAAACACAAGTTTCAAAAGGGTGCGCATTAGTCTTTTTAATCTCAATCACGGAGTTTAGTAAACATATAGAGAGTAATAATAAAATCTTTCTACGAAGCAAATAGTAGTAAGACAACGGATGTTATAGCAACATAATCATGATAACAATATTAGTAACTTTGCCATTCCAAAGGTAGAGTTTTGAAAATCAAACTTGTAGTAATAACTTGTAAGTTATTGTAAAAAAAATTTCATTTCGAGGAGCAAGATATAGGTTTTACTTATGAAATTTTCTTTGTTGGAAGTGTTGGAACAATGCAAGTTATTTATTAGAAGTAGCAGTGCAAGATAGAATTATGAACCCCTTAACACTTTTGAACACGTTTGAACTCCGAAAATTTTTCGGTTTAAAAACATATTTCTGATAGTGTTGACCAATTGAGTCCGGCTTGATAAATAAGTCAGCTTTGCTCGAAAAAATTTTATTTCATAAAAGTTAGAAAATTGTTCCATTTTGGCTGGCTTTTTGCCAAGATGAGACCTTCCATAATTCTGTTTTCTCTTCCAATTTGAAAGTTGGGAACCACACTTGTATACTAGACATGCCAGAGTGTCACAAAGTCAGTGGGGACCTCACGTGTCCCCCTTACATTTTTTAAATTTGTTTTGTTATTTACATGGGAAGAATAGATTTTTTTCACTTGAAATATCCCCGAATACCCAAAATGGTATTTTACCTTTGGGTGGTTGGACAAATTGGTATTTTATCTTAACAATGGGACAATAAGGTATCTTTTTAGATCAATGTGACATTTAGGTACCCAAACTATTAAAAAATTAATTTCAACAAATTTTTTTTCATTTAACAGTAATTTTTAAATGGTTTCCTAGGTAAAATTACTTTATTACCCATATCATTGATAAAATTCAGTAAAAAAAATCCCTCCCAAATGATACAATTATTATGTCTGACATGAAGGAAACGAGCTCAGGAAGTGATACGAGCTCAGGTCGTATGACGGGCTCAGGACGTCGACAAGCAATTACCAGGATGGACAGCTGGCAGGA
>ONZK01005426.1:1389-18118 GCA_900322385.1 Pharnaceum exiguum
TTCTGTTGTATTTATTATGTATTTTGTATTTAAAAAATAGCCCCCTATCGAGGTTGTTACACAGTGAAAGATGATGATGATAGGAAATAGCAAAAGAAGAAAGTTATTTTTTGCTTATCCTCTAATAGGGTTCTTTATTATTAGTGAACCATAAAACTTTGAGTTGCGGCTTATTATTTGTTACATATGCGTTGTCGTTGCATGGTTCTTCACGATTTTGGTTTTAATGGTTACAATGGTTTTGTCACGGTTTTTCACTGTAGGGGCAAAGAGGTTTTTATTAAGGTTTTTAGTGGATTACTGTGGAAATAGGAGAGGCTACTGTAAATATTTTCTGTGGGTCATTCTAGAAACAGTCTCCCGATTTTCAGGATAAGGCCGTTTACATCGAAACTCCTCACTACTCAGTCCGAGATGTGATTATAATGGGTTGTTGTTGTTGGTGGTGGTGGTGCGTGGTGGTAATTTGTTTTCAAATTTTGTTAATATGGGAAATAGTTTTGTTAAGTTCGTCAGATTGGGTAAAAGCTTCATTATTAATGGGGCAAGGGGCTTTCAATAATTGTCTCGAGCTAATGGTTCCTTTTCTCAATTTTTCAAGACACATTTCTCTTCTACGCTAAACACCAATAAAGTAATAAGTATTATCACTAGGCAATTAGGCATGTCAATGCCCCTATACAAAAATGATGTATTTACAATTTCATATCAATTTGTTTTTGTACATTTCAAGAAAAAAGGTGTTTACAGTCTCTATATGCTTACTTATAGAATTCCGTTGAATTCTTAATTTTCCTAAAATATTTGTAGTCTAATACACAACAAACTTAATATTAACTCGAACATTAATTATGGATGACTCGTCGACGTGTATTACTCGATTTATAGAATCTATTATAAACTAGCTTTGAAACTCATATTTACGCTTGTCTGTGTGGAGAAATAATTTTAGACAAAAACTTGTTTTGTGAACTGTTTCATTTTTTTTTTTGAGGGGAACTGTTTCATATATAAAACAAGGTAATTGTTGATTTGACGTCCATTAATAACCTGTCTCATATATGAACCGAGTTAATACAATTTTTTCTTAAATTTATATAGATAAAGTATAATTTAATGCATCTCCTTTTATATACTAGTAGTACAGTACTCACCTCTACTAGTTCTAACTCTTTAATTTGATCACATATCTTCGATCAGAGGAGATAAGCCCAACAAACAAGAGCAATGCACTCCATCTGCACAACTGCCCACCCACAAGTCATCCAAACCCCTTTCAAATCCAAGCTTCCCTCAATCTCTACTACCCGAATATGTCTCTCTTCTAAACACAACAAATGCCCACTCCAGAGTTACAACAACCAAACAATTTCATACCGAAAATGGCGCCAGCCACCCATTGCCATCCCCCATGCATTTCCCGAAGAAACTACTGCTGCTGCTGGTCAGTTACTGTACCTTTAATAACTAGCCATTGGTTTTGCTTTAGCTCATTAGCTGCTGTCTTGTTGACACATGTTGTACTTGTTAATGTGCAGTAGATTTGATGACAAGGCCTCCTCCTCCTACTGAGTCATCGTTTTTGGTTAAGGTGCATGCACTCTTTAACCACCCTTCTCGGAAAATAATTGTGTGAACCCGTTTTATATATGAAACTGGTGATTGATGACCCTCGCTTACATAATAATAATGACCCATCGACGATACAATAATGACCCCTCACTTACATAATAATGACTAATCGAATATACGATAATGAACCCTCGGCTACCCAATAATGACCCATATTACCCGGTCTCTTATGTATAAGATGGGTTTTCACAAATTTTTCTCTCTTGATTCTGCTCAATTTTTTTTTGAAGAAATGAAATCTGTTGTTACATTTTCCCTTTCTTTTCATAGCTGCAATTTGACTTTTGTTGTGAAATCAAATGATAGAACGTAGGGACTGTTGCCTGTTGAGGGTGATGATTGATTGATTTAAGTAGCTTTTCTCCTCTAGTGGTGCTCATTGTTAACTGTTTCAGTTTTAAATATAGAAGAAGGCACTGGATATATATGAGGCGCTGAAAGGGACATCAATTTTTCTTGTTGGTATGTGTTTTTTTTCCTAAGTCCTAGTCGCGACACGCCGACACTTTGTTCCGGTAAGACCCCTATCTTTGTAGTTATGACATAGTTATTTTGTCCGTAGCGTAGGTATGAAAAGTGAAGTGAAGGCTAGTGTTGGGAAGGTACTTTCAGAAGCATTGACATACGCCTACATTGATAGGTAACTTTTTTTTCAATCTTTGTGAAGTCATGTACAAATAGAGTAAGAGATCTTTATTAGCATATCTCTTTGTTCTGTGGTTGCTTACTCAGTGATAATGTTGTTGAGGAGGCTACGGGTGAAGATCCTTCTGGAAAATCTTTCAGAGAGAGGGATGAAGCTGGTTTTCATGAAGCTGAGGTATTTTTCTCGTCCATGTGTATGTGCTTTGAGAACTATGAGATTACAAGTGCTTTATCGTGTTGTTAGGAGTAATGCAGTCCCGCATAGTCAGGTTTAATAGAAATATTGCTTGGAGAGAGTCACTAGAAAAAGCTCGAAAAAGATAGATTTTTTTGTAAACAACTTTAGGTGTTACTCAGAAATGAGAAATATATGATTCTGCAGTTTGGTTTGGGCCTCATTTGAACGAACAAGAACTGTCACCTGATAGAGAGAAGAATATAGAAAAACACAAAAAAAAACAGCAAGCCAAAACTATTTGGTGTCTGCTAGTAAGGACCAAACTGGATCTGCATCACTATCTCAGCCAATGAAATACTTATTTAAAGGAGGGTATCTTGGAATTCTCGTTGAACATAACAATAATTTTTGTTGTGCAAATGAACACCCTTTTATTCTCATTCTTCATCACAAACCTAACCTTCACAACGGTCAATGGCAAAAACAGGATACATATCTTGTGTTGGAATCAAAATAGGGTGGAGACATCAAATGCAATAATCTGACATTAGTTGCAACCCAAGACATACTTTCCTTGAATGTAGCTGATGCGTGCTTTGACTTTTCATTTGTTAGTAGTAGATCTCTGCTCTTGTGCATCTTTCTATGTATGTTTCATTGTTTCTCAAGCTATGTAGTTGAGCTAAAGATTCTGAGCCTTGGAATGTGTTGTGACAGACAGAGATCTTTAAACAATTGTCATCAATTGGGCGGTTGGTTGTCAATGCTGGAAATGGTGCAGTTCAGAATAGATGTAATCTGTATGACTTTTTTTTACCCTTTTTGTCCTTATCATTCTTATTGTGTTATTCAGACTCCTCTTGTGTGTGTGCTCATGGTGCTGAAGTACAGACACACTTTGTTTACGAAACTTTTGGTGGTTAATTGAAGGGCACTGCTAAGACATGGTATTTCAGTATGGATAGATGTTCCTCTGGATATGATAGCAAAAGATGTTACTGAAAATGGATCATCTGCAGTGCCGAACACATCTGCTGCAGATTCGTTCTCCAAGGTCCAAGTCTTTCCTGTCAATTTGTGTTACATCTAGCTATTGTATGCGATGTTTCATAAGTACGAGATATCTGTCTTCTGATATGACATTATATCCTCTTATGTTTTTCTTAAATTATTGTAGGCCGTTGACCATTTAACTCAGCTCTACACGGAGAACAAATCCGGATATCTTACTGCTGATGCAACTGTTTCAGTTCAAAGTATTCTCCTTTACCTTATATGAATTCTCCTAGGCCTTTTTTTACTTTTGATTACCCTGGCACATTTCTCTATTGCATGAGTAGGATAAAGGACTTCTATGAAATAATCTAGTTACTTGGCTTGACGAGATGACTTGCAGCGGAGATAACTAAGTCAATTTTTCATCCAGACCTTTCATATGCAAATTAGCTCATGCTCGGTTGATCGATTTTTCCCTTATGCGCAATTTGGTGGAATACACCATGTTAGATCTCCAATTCTTAGCTACACCAGGTGTAAGTTTACATCGGGTGCTATTTGTCAAAGCTTTATAACGCATACCTCATTAGTCACCTCATAAATACCATTAGTCAGTACCTTATTACTAGTCACAATTTCACCTGTGTAAGTTTACACCCGATGTACCAAAGACTTGTTGATATTAGATAATGTAGTTCTCTCTTTCTAATATTGCTCAATGTTCATCTTACTCTAGTCTATGGAGATCTAGATCATTGATATTTTATCTTCTTTAGCTCACTTTTTTTTTTTCCTCCAGTAAGATGTCTATGAAGTTCCTAGCATAAAGAACACAATCTAACATTTGTAACCAACATCATTCTGCACAATCTGCCACTGACAGCTCTTGTGTTTTACTGTTAAGTGATGCTTTTTGAATAGTCTGCAACATTTACCCTCCATAAGACATGACAAACCAAAGCCAGGAGCCCAGAATGCTCTAATTTGACCTTCTTCCTCCTGTGTCTGATTTTTGACATTGCATTTGCTTCCTTCCCACTATCGTAATTCAATGACCACCAGCCAGTTAAAGTTAGTGTGACAGATATTCTTTGTGTAAAGGCAAAAGAATAGCAGGATATTATAGAAATGCCCTTTGATATCATGGCTTGTTCCTCTTTCTGCTTTCTATCTGTTGAGAGAGTATCCCCATGCACGATCAGTTAACTAAAGGCTTCTTTTATATACACAGACCGCCAGAGTCCCTCAGTACCCCATTTGAGATGGGATCCACTGGGATTGTTGTTGTTGTTGTTGTTGTTGTTGTTGTTGTTGTTGTTGTTGTAGTAGACCGCCTGAGTCCCCAGGCAAACCTTCTAAAACAAAGCCATTTACCATTGTGTTTGAAGCCATTTATTGTTTTACAAATTACAGGCTTACCACCATTTTTGCAGTGGAAATATCTCGAGTAGAAGCTTTCCACTACTTTGCTGCACTACCAGATTTCATTCGTTAGTACTCAGTAGGCTTGTAATTCAGAAAGAGGAGTTTCCTTCAAATACATGTCATTAACTCACTTGTCCCAGACAATGCTGTTTTTGTACATCAGTACAATTGCTTCCCACTGTGTGCTATATTGAAATGAGCCCTCCAATCCCTTTAGGATTGTGACCCAGTGCTAGGCTATAAGGATCTGTGTTGAACTACTTCCTGTAGCGCTAGATGGGTGAAGAACGTAGAATGCTGATACATTTGCATAGACCTATTGGCCTGAGTTTAGTACTTTTCAACACCCTGCATAAAGAAGTTCTGCAAAACTTGCAAACACGTCTCATGGAAAATTATATGATACACCTAGGTGTACGGTGTATCATGGCCATGGTGCATCCCAAATATATTTTTAGTACCACTTAAATGAATTTTTGTAAAAACTAGAATGCATTTTCAAAAATGCATTTTGTAAGACGTGCAGTTTTTTCCCTAGAGAGTGAGGGAGAGATTATAAGAGATGGAATGTATATAATGCAAAATACACCTAGGTTTATCATATAAAAATTGACTTCGCATAGGCTGTTTCTCTACCAGACACATCCAAACAATCTTATTTTGTGATAGGAGGGATCACAAACGAAGGTTCATTTCATTGTCTCTTGGAAGGTGATAATGCCGTGTCATCTGGGGAGCAGGCTTCATTTTAGTGATTTCACTTATTATCAATTGAACTCTCTTAAATTCTACCTTTGAGGTTTTATCAGTCTATTGTCGATTAATTCTTGACTAAGATAAAATCTTGTAGAGGCTTTGGAACCCTGTCATTCCCGGTTGCTTTTCCGAATTAGCTGTTTATCAGTATGACCCTTGTATTTCATGAAAATCTGGCACTAGCTGGACACCAACATGATCTGGCAGGTGAATCCAATCCTTGCTACAGTTCCTGAATGTAGTCCCTAGATAGGAAATTATAGGCTTTTGAGGATCAGTTTAACCAAAACATCTTAGAGGCGGACTTTCTCTTATAGGACCTGATTGTCCTTAGTAATCATGATATCATATATTCATTTGAACAAGGGACATGTCATTTAGAAATGCTTCTGGTATCCGTGACCAGTATTGTATTCCCGATATGCTTATGAACTATATTTTGTTCTGCTTATTGTCCTAAAGTGAATTGCAGATATTTTTTTTCCTGAAAGCGACTGTAGATAAAGTATGTTGTGATATATAGTGTTTGAATTTCTATAAGCTACATCCATAATAGTTAAGTACAGCCTTGCTATGGTTTCTACCCTTCTGAAATGAGTTCAATGTTTTACTTTTCCAGGGGTTGTTACCAAATTTTGTTATGATGCATACGAACAAGTGACTCCTGAAGACATAGCCCTGGAGGTACTGACAATATATTTTTTCAACTGGTTACCAATTTAGGGTCTTTCTCTGTCTCCATCTATTGTAATGTTTTTTCGTAGTGGCGCTGTTTGGCGCTCTTTGTGCCAATCTATAAAGAATCAAAGATGTGTGAAGATGATAAGTTGAGTTGTTTTTTTTTTTTTGTAAAAGTTGAGAAAGTAATAGGCTCTATTGGCAACTTCAAAATGAAAACTGAGAATCTGCTCGGCAGAGTACGTTATGCATCGGTTTACAAAACGCTTGAAAAAACAATAATTGGAAAACCATTTATGACACGGTAAATTAAAACCCTAAATTTTGGGGGAATATTTTCCTAACAGAGACTTTCTTGGTATAAAAACTTCTAGCTAGGTAACTAATCAAGTCACTTTCATGGGATTGTTAAAGGTTATAGGTAAGAATAAAAGAATTCTTGTGACTAGATTTCGGTGTTGTGTTGTCGGTCTAGCGGTTTAGCATGTATCATCTATATACAAACGCTTTGAACCTCTTTTGGTTGACTCCAAGCTTCTTTTATACATTAATTTCCCGGATATTCTTTGTTAGTCACTTTGCCAGCTGCACTGCCTGATAGTCCAGCCTCTTGGTCGAATAATTGATTTTAACTTATGTTCGAGAAGATGAAAAATATGTTGTGGTAGGATGAGGGGCGTAGAGTTCTGGAGAGGGAGCTGTTGTAAATTAGGCAGGTGGTTGGTGGCTAACCTTCTTGGGCTGGACACTGGCAGAGCTTGGTAAAGATTCAGTTAAGGAGAGAAAAAGTTGACTGGTTAGGTTTCGATAAATTTATCACTATAGATAGTAGGCTTCCAGGTATTAGTCTAATTTAGATATCGTAACTCCTAGTGGAACTTGAAACTTTCATCGTTGTGATTTCCTGGTCAAGTGAGCAACAAGATTCATTTCATCCTGAAATTAGTTCTGGACTTCTCATGTCATTTACAACTTCTAAGTTCGGGGCTGATGGATTGCAGTTCTTCCATTACATTGAAAATCGGTGAGAATCAAGATATTCTTTTATACCAAAGTCTGTTTCATAACCTTTTCCTTGACACATCTAAATGAATGGGTGAGTCCCTGAGCGGCAGGTACTTTGGCAGATCATATGGTCTGAGTACAATTAATTAATAATGTCGAAAGAAATTTATCTGTTCCCTCTTCTGAAAACCTCATCAACTGTGTTATGTGAAGATCCTAGGGAGTTTACATTTAGTTGGCAGTGTAAATGAGGTTTAAGATATCAACATTCCTTTGATGCTTGACAAATTAAGGCAGAGACTTGAAACAATTTGTTCCACAAGTATTATCTTGAATATATTCTGCTCATATAGGCGTCATAGCATTAAATTTGTTTTTCCTTCACCAATGTGGGTTGGTTGGAGTGGTAAGTAGCTCCATACCGCTTAAGCGAGATTTCGAGTTTGAGCCTCAGCGTATGCAGAGACCTTCATTGGGAGACTCATCCACCACAGCCAGGTGTGCGACTCGGGTCGGGTTTGGATGTAGTCGGAGCAAAGCTCTGGTGAACCAAACGGGCAACTAAAAAATTTGTTTTTCCTTCCTCTAAGAGGAACATTACGACTTCATGTTTGTTTTTCTCATCTATAACACTATTTAACGACAATGTATTATAATATCTGAAAATGTATAAAATCTCACTAAAGCTGCATGCCTGCGTTAGCTAGAAAACCCTTTTATTCAGATTCAAGAGTTTCTCTATGTGGACTGACAATTGATTTAAATAATGGCCGTTATGTTATGTTCCGGCCTTATGAAACGGGTTTGAGATCTGTTACGTTATGACCCGATATAACGGTGTTTAGTATTTCCATCAAATAACGCCCGTTATGAGCGTTGTGGGACACCGCCTTAACGGCCATTATGATCGCTATGGCGGATTCAAAAGGCCGTTACGAGTGGTACATCCATTATGAATTCGGGCCACGACACCCGTGATCTGTTACACGCACCCGCGACATCCCGTTTCCGCAAATCCGTGACCATTTCTGCGAACGGGACCGCGACCGAGTTTTAAAACCTTTGGACTGACATATGTTTGATCGCATGGAGAAGATCAATCGTGGTATAGCTTGTGTTGTCCGTGTTCAAATGAGAACTGGAGATAAGGCTCTAATGTGATGTAGTGTAATGGTACCATAAAATGGAGCAAGCTTCCAACTATGTCTTCGTTGATGAGGATCTTCATTTGTCCAGTGTTTTCGTAGCACTTTCTGAATGGCCTTTAAGGTGTGAACTTGATTATGCTCTGACTGTCCCAACAGTATCTAAATATATTGGCTTTTTTTGTATTAATTTTGGAAAGACTAATATGTTGGCTTCTAGAAAGTGTAGCTTTATTTATGTCTACTCTCCATGGGATTTTTGTTTGCCGGATTTAATTAATTAATTAATTTACTAGTTCATCAACAATGGGAAACGACTACAAAACAGGGATCTTTTACTGTTTTTGACGACATTTGTTATTTAAATTAGAAGGCAGCAGTGAAATAGTTGTTGAACGACTGGTATTAATTTCCATTTGTTTTACAGGTTTTGATAGAGATGGAAAAGTTAATGAGAGAAAAGAAGATGATGGAGGAGGCTGGAAAACCATTTTAGGTGCAAAGTTTACACATCTTGGAGGAGGTTATAGCAAGAGACATGGCCAACGTTTTCATAAATTGGCAAATACATACCTAACGTTTCAAACATTGCAAAAACATGGCTAGAGTTAACGATTCATTAACGGAGTTATCTTCTTACATCTTTTGGTTATTATATATTTGGGATAAAAAATAATAATTTTTTGGTGGAAGGTAAGATAAAATTTTCATTTGATTGTGTATGCATGCGGTTTCGTCATTGCGACCGTGCCGACCGAACCTATTTTGTTTTTGACGTTTAACTCAACTCGTGTTAAGTCTCAAAGCAATATATCCTCACTTAGTGATTAGTCATGATTTGAACTAGTACCAATTTAGTTTTCAAAGCTCTTGTTTTTTTCCAACACAATTTTACTTTTCTTTTCTCCCGTATAGATTTCAAAGATTTAACTATTCCTTTCAACCTAAAATAATGAACATAATTGATTTTTTTCAAGGCCTCAAAAATTTAACTTTGACCCATAGTTTCAAAATAAATTTTACTTTCATTTACTTCAGAAACAATTTTGAACAAAATAAGCAGAGTATACTAGTCTTTTTTTTTTTGAAGTGTACTAAAAATAAATATTTTGAAACTGAAAATAATGAAATGTAGCAATACAAACAAAACGAAAAAACAATCGGGTTTTGTGTTCGAAATATTTGGGTCGGGATTAACCCAACGTGTTTGCACATTTTGTTTTGTTCGATAAAAAAATTTATTTTCTTAATATTTTATTAAAATTTAACCATTATTTTCACTTTTTCCAAAAAAAAATATTTATTATATTTTTTTTAAATTGAAATTGTAAAAAGTACATTTATGAATTTTTTATTGGACAAGCCGGTCATTTCGCTTGGGTCAGGTTAAACCCAAACCTTATCGGGTTTTTTCGGGATCGGGAAACCCAATTTTTTCGGTTCGTTTAACAAGTTAGTTTCGGGTCCGGTAAATTTAAGCCGAGACTAGTTACAAGTAGTTTCGAGTCGGGCGGGAAAACGTTGGCTTTTTTTTTTTTTAATCCCGAATATCATACTTTCATTTATGAAAACGTTGGCCATGTTTTTTTTCCATCCCAAATAAATAATAACCAAAAGATGTAGAAAGATAACTCCGTTAGTGAATTGTTAACTCTAGCCATGTTTTTGCAATGTTTGAAACGTTAGGTATGTTTTTGCCAATTAATGAAAACGTTGGCCATGTCTCTTGCTATCACCTCGGAGTGCTGGCGTACGGAGCTTGGTTGTGGGCTTTTCTCCTTTCACTATACCTTTTCTTGTTTTTTCTGATAGCATGAGGTGGCTAACTGTTACTTGTGTTCTTATATATAAGCCGAATGGAGATTTTTTTTGATGGAATATAAGCCAAATGCAGATAATGCTTGAGAAAATTTTGGGTGCTCATTCTGCTTAGAATAAATTTGTAATTTGTAAAACTCCATCGTATTATGCGAAAAGAAAATATTATTTAAAAACGTATAGGGAAGAAAGATGAGGGGGTTCCATCTCGAGGTGCACTCTTAATATGTCATCATGAAGAATATAATCTAAGCCTCTCATATGACGCCATCTAGTCAGCTTCCTTTCCTCACCAGTGGTATGATGCAAAATAATTGTCATCCTATCCTTGTGCACACATATTTAAAAAGTAGTTTAATTTTCAAATTTAATGTAATACCCATTCTCCATTAGACCAAACAAACACTACAACAACAACAATCGAGTACAAATCCTCATTCTTGATAAGACCATAACCAAAGGAGTAATGGGAGGGTTACTCCCACAATATTATAAAACAATAATGTCAAGGTAAATGTATGGAATAAGAAACAAAAACAACTCCAAACAGTATAAATAATGATCAACATTGAATTAAAGAACAATCCTGAATACTTTAAACTTATTCGATAATAATAACAAATAAAATTCACAATTCAAATAGCCAATATAAAACAAAGTAAAGGTTCAATATAAAAAGTCAACGGATAGGCATGTCTAGTCGTCTTTCGCCCTATACCAAGCGTAATAATAAGTAACTAGAAAATAAAACAACATAAGAGTGAGTAACAAAAACGCTCTAAGTAAGAGTATATCTAATGTGTTAAACACATTTTAACAATTCATTTTGAAATCCTTTTTTATCTTTATGCGTGATGGTATTCAGCAAACAAAGAATATGGGTTTTTGGAATTTATGGATCGAAGGAGATAATCTTACTGTTATTAACGCAGTCCTTGGTATATGGAAGTCACCGTGGGAGATCAAGAATCTTATTGAAGATATTAAGAACCTACTTGCTTCGTTTACGACTTATAAAGTGTCGCATATTCTTCGTGAAGGGAATCGAGCAGCAGATTGGATGGCGAATCTAGGCCAACAAGTATCAAGTGAAGTTCATTGGGAGAAGTCGTGGTCAAGAGAATTGGATGATATTTTGTTAGCTGATAGATTAGGAGAATCCCTCGAGAGGAGGGTCTCTTAATATATCCTTCCTTCTTACCTTTTCAAAAAAAAAAAAAATACAGTGGAAGACTTTTCTTTTCAAAATCAATATTTACTCAAACAAATTTAAATCAATCTCATTAGGTAATATCCCCTTAAAACAACAATTACATTAGGTAACATCCCAAACCAAAACAACAATAACCATATTATGGATCATCCCACGTCACTTTTAAACCAACCTGTTGGAGGGACAACATTACTTTCAAAATGTCAATTTTGAGAAGTTCAAATAATTTTCAAAATGTAAATTTATTATTGAGAAATGAGTTTGAGTAATTGTTGACATTAAAATCCTCGAAATCGATATTTTAAAATTCTTTGAAATAAAATTATTAAAATTATTTTGAAACTATTTTTTTTGAGAACCACTCACCGACTCAACCAGTCAGTCTGACTGGTTTGACCAATCCGATTAAACTAGATTTGAAAACCGGTTGAAACGACCGACCCGGTCCCGTTTTCAAAAATTGATTAAAGGCGGGTATGTTCTAATATTTTCTCTTCACAACTGCTCTCTTTTACAGGTTAATTGGTGTACGATTTGCTATAGTGGTATAAGGTCCTATGAGCCCCACAAACAGAGTTCAAGCCATATGCAGTTCCATTGACCTGATATTCGTTTTAATCTCTTATCTCTTTAATTAGTGGAAGAATAAGATGTCTAACCAAAAGAGTAAAAAAGAATACGATAAGAATCAGGTACTATCGTACTGATACGCTTACTTTCTTTGTCGTCCACTCTTACAACAGTAATTTTCTAGCCACATAAACAACTCATCATATTCGCGCACACATCATTCATGCATATAAAGTAACGTCTTAGCCTTTGTTTTATTCAACTTAATGTTATATTTTACTTATTATTAAGTTTAGTTTTTTCGATTAAGGATGTGTTTTGTTCGGCTGATACTAAACTACTTTTAAAAAACCTGAATTGAACTGACGGTTAAAAATTATAATCAAAAGTGAACTAAACCGAAAAAAACTCATTTGAACTGGAAAAAAACTGAACTTAAACATTATATATGAACAAAACACAACCTAAGTGCATTTTTTTTTGAAGTTCTATTAAGTTCGCTTTTGTTTTGTTATATTTTCATTACAATTTATTCTAGTTAGTTAAGTTCAATTATTTAGTGTTTAGTTTAGCTAAATTCGATTCTTTTCAGTTAAATTTAATTAAGTTCAATTTTTCCAATTATGTTCAATTTTAATTAAGTCCTTAATAAGACAGAGCCTTATTGATGCTCTCTATGAATGATCTTTGTTAGCAATTTCGTCGCGACAATTCTTTACGTAGTTGATGTAAATAGCCATAACCTTACAAATTATTGCGCACAAATTAAAATTTCATGAATTGGTGTTGATTGTTAATCTAATCTATTCGCCTCACGTTCGCGTAGCTTCTATAGCGTGTCTATAAATATCTATTAACCTCTGCATCTTATACAACTTGTAAGGAAACCTACACAATCACATCGTTTCACCAAAAACTACATAAATCGAAGTTATACTATCCACAGTCATAATATCATTAAGCAAAATGCAAGCCATAACGCCATATGGCTTCCATGGGCAACAACTAGAAGTATATGATCCATTCTCTCTCTTTTTTATGGAAAGTTTCCCTCATCACGTCCCATTTCCAACACCTCTGATGATGCCTCCGCCATGCTTCCCCACACATTTCAAGCCTTCAATGAGGTCGAAAATTGAGTACAAAGAAAGCCCTGAGGGTCACCATTTTAGGGCCGAGATACCGGGGGTTAAAAAAGAGGACGTGAAAGTGAAAGTTGAGGATGGCAACATGCTTCACATAAGTGCAAAAGCGAAGCATGAGAATGAAGAGAAGAGGGATCGATATCATCATGTGGAGCGTGGGTATGGGGAATTTGTTAGTAGGTTCAAATTACCCCCAAATGTGAAGCCTGAGCATATAACAAGCTCCTGGGAGAATGGCGTACTCATCGTGACGGTCCCTAAACAACAAATCAACAAGCCAATAAGCATCACTACTGAATCTAATTAACTAGTTAGATTAACACTTGGTAATTAAAATATTACAAAGCTTGGATACATACAAGTACCGTATGTAGTGTAATAGTGTAATACTGAAATGTAATAAGATGTTCCCTAGCTATGATCGTGTGTGCTTATCAAGCTACAACTTTGATCATTTTTTTGCGCACATGCATATAACTTCTCGTAAAAGTTAAAAAGTGTTTTTTTTTTCTTTTCATTGTCTCTTGTGTTTCTCCACCTCCATGACAATGCAAATGAACTACCTAAAAGCTTAAAGAACTCCATTTTAAATAAAAAATATTTTAGTAAAAACCACCTCAATCAATCAATTGAAATAACTAAAATACACTCACCCGTGTAAGAAAACTTTCAGTATTCGTGTGAGGAAATATTTTTCTTCACTCTCCCTCCCATACTAGTAATATCCGTGTTAACCTTGGCGCATTGAGTAACGCATACAAATAGAAATTCAGGCAAAACCAATATGAGCCACATATTTTTTTTTTAAAAAAGTACACGTCATATTATCTATTATGATATAAATAGAAGTTGTGGTCACAGATATAGGGTTAACCATAAAAGAAAATTTTGAAAATAAATATGTGACTCATAATATTGCATTCCTGAATTTTAATTCAATATGCCATAGTCAATGTGTCAAGGTTGGTGAAGCATTTGTGTTATAGTAATATAATTGCTGAAACTCCCCCACTTACGTACTCGTCCCATATATTTTCGTCTCTTCTCGTCATCTTAACATCTCATTCAATAATTATACATACATGTAAGAAGAAGGTACATAATCATTCAAGCTCTTATCAACTTGTTTATGTTTGCAAATTGATATAATAAAGATTCTTACCTAATTTACGTGTTTTATGGCTCTGGGTAGCCTTTTAATTGTGGCAATTACGCTTTAGATGGTATTGGTGGATACTTATTAGTTTGTTTTGGTATGCTTTATCTTATCACGTATAACTGAAGCACTCATTTTGTTTGTATATATGTTTGTAAAACCAAGGTTTTGTCTTTTAGAATCCTCATCAAACTCATGAACCCTCTTGTTTCCTTTAGACGGCCTACAAGCATGCATGATCCTTGTTGGTGGAGGGTGTTAATAGGGGTGGACAAGATTACCTGACTCGCGCGCCCATACCCAAAAAACCCGCGACCCGCCCTTTTTTCGGTACCCGACCTGATTTTCATACCCGACCCGTATTATCCGTGAAAAACACGAGTTGGGTATGGGTCGCATTATCTGAGTTTCGGGTATCCGAAATACCCGTTTATACCCGTTTAAAAAAAAAACAAAAAAAAGCTAACTAACCCTAAAATCACACTCACTCATTCACATAGTCGTCACTCCACTCTACACTGTCACTCCACTCTCGGTCTTTTACCTCTCTCAATGATCAGTAACTCAGAGTCACCACTCACCACCGTCACTCCACTCACGTTCTCTCTCCTCCCTCGATCTCGATCTCCTCTCTTCTCTCCATCTCCACCTTGATCTCCTTTCATCACTCCGTCAGTAGGCCTGGAAGTTGACGTGGATGAAGAGGATAGAGAGTTTGGTTGTGGTTGGTCTGGGTTTCTTTCTTAGTTTTGGTTGGTAGTGAGATTGATGCATTGTTATCTCACTCATATAGTGATATTCCTTCATTTTCGATGCTAAGAAACAATAAATTGGTACTTTTGCTCTCTGACTTCGTGATGACTGCGTGATATGCTCAGCTTCATGAGTATGTGATATGAATTGCTAAAAAAAATTTAGTTCTCCTTTTTTTTTCATTTTAAAAAATTAAAACCAATTATTTGACAGGTTTTCCGGAACCCGGACACCCAACCCAAAAAATTGAGTACCGAATAGCGGGTACCCATTTATATTTAGGTCGGGTTTCGGGTTGGGTACCAGACTTTGCCCACCCCTTATTGTTCGGATGGGATCTTCTCCAAATTATGATATGCTTGTATTGCACGGCATAGAGTGTTACGTTATATGTAATTGCATATTATAGGTGTACGGGTCCTGACCTTAGAAGGAATTAATTAACCTACTTTATCTAAGTAAACACTCTCCCATCACCTCTAGTTGATTGAATATAATTTCGATCTTAAACAAAGGCAACACTAATTTTTCAAAACAGTAAGAACACTAAGTTCAGTTAAATATAATAGGAACATCTCCTAACTGATGCTACTATACAGTAAGGGCAAACAAAAGGATATGGCAAGAATCTAGGGTTTGGAGAAAAAAAATGACTAGAAATGTGGATTTAAGGGTGAGGTTTTACCTTTACTCAATCAATCATAAATATCGAAAATCATTCATTAATTAACAAATGGTATTTACTACGACATAATTACATAATAAAAAAACTGGAAAAAAATTCAAACCTGCTTACATACAAATTAATCTTTTCTTAAATTAAAGTTTACTATTAACGACATTATTTTCCGACACTACAAGTCATTTGGTTAGCACTTAGCAGTACAAGTTCCAAATTCTTGGGAAGTGCAAGCTTTCAGTTGTTTGGTTGAACAACAAAAAAACCAAAAATTCACTTAATGAAATTTGCGGTCCCAAGTTTTTCTCCTGCCAAATCTCATCATTTAATGAGGTACTGGCTCGACTCTATTTTCAGTCGGTCTAAGTTGATTTTCAATTTGTTTTTTTTTAGTGTTGCTACTATGATCGTTTAGGCACAATGTATTTGATTTATAATGCATTTTCCTTGCTATACATTGACTAGTGAATAATTTCATTTTTTATGCCACTTCCAAAGATTATATGAAAATTAAATAGTTCTGGTTTTAGCGATAATTTTGTAAACATTGTATTTGCACCATACACATTTGCATTTAACACATTGAGCATAAGATTCGTTTTTTTGTTTGTATTGAGATAACTCTCACACTTATATAACACATATCTTTGTATCGTCGATTAAAACAATTATTTGAAATTATTATAATATTAGACGCAAAATATCATTATTCATTGTAAGATCTTGTAGCAATGGGGGGACTCGAAAGGTCTGATCCGCGTGATCGCAGGGTCCTCCATTCTTTCAATTCACCTTCGCTGCCATGATTTACACGAAGAATAGCCTTATACTTGTGAGTTATTCCACCTTTTTTTGCCTCGAATATGTACTTTCTTTCATCAGGGTTATCTTTCAGCTCCCAAGCATCGAGTACACGTACATAAACAACCCTCTCC
>ONZK01005428.1:0-19188 GCA_900322385.1 Pharnaceum exiguum
GCTCAAAGATCTTGGTCTGACAAAACTGGCTCCAGTGGACTTGAAGTGTGACAATCAAGCTGCTATTTTCATTGCTGCAAATCCTGTTTACCACGAGAGAACAAAGCATATTGAAGTAGATTGTCATTATATCAGAGATAATGTCAAGTCCAAGCTCATCAAGCCCTCTTATGTGCTAACCAAGCTACAACTTGCAGATGTCTTCACAAAGATACTGACTGCAGAACAACAAAATATACTGTTATCCAAGTTAGGAGTTGTAAACTCTACACCTCCAACTTGAGAGGGGAGAGTTGAAGTATGCATACAGTATAGGTGGTGTATAGATACAGTATGCATACAATGGAATGAAGTAGATAGAAGCTGAAATTAGGCGGGAAAGTTAGTTAGCCTATCTGTTAGTTTGTTAGGCTGTTGCTGCAGTTTGTTAGGGATATAGAGCTATGTCTAGACTAGCCTATATATACTCATATCATAGCAATGTAAAGATCAGATTGATACATTACAATTCCCTCATCAATAATATTCATAAGCTTGTCTCAAGCTTGCCTTATTTCTCTGTAGAGTTAGTATCAGAATATATAATTTAACTCTAACACGTCACTCTCCAAGTTGATTGAATATTTCTCTCATGCTTCTCATGAGCCATGCACGTACTCATGCTAACTCAATCAAGCGAAATTATTTTTCAAATTTGTCTTAGTTTCTTCATTGCTATAGCAAAATGGCAATGAAAATCTTTCGGTACTTCTTATTTTAGTGAAGTTGCGGGTAATCATTATTTCAGTGCAGCAAGGCATTCAGGGTCAATCTCGTAAATAACCTCTTTGTTTTCATAAACATGGATAATGTTGCGTACATCCTTACCCGCATCTCCATTATATGGGGATTACACTTGATTGTTGTTGTTGTATCTTAGTTTCTTCATTCTTCGAAGTTGAATGTCTCCTCATTGCTTATTGCATATCTTCTCCAGCCTATGCAATTTGCTTCTTGAATTTCGTTCTTTGGAGTCCACCATACAATGAAACTAAACTAAACTAAGTTCGTTTAATTTAATGGTTATTATAAATTATTAAAAGTATTGTAAATAAAACGGATAGATAAATTGGAATTTTGGAATGTGAGAATGGTGCCTCGATCATTGACACGCTTATATTTCTAAAAATTGGTGAATTTTTAAACTTAGTTGTATTAAACTAATTAAATATAAATTGATTACGGAGTGTAAGTTATAAAGAAAATTCACAAATGAAACTACATAGTCTTAACTAAAATAAATTTGGATATATATACTTGAGAGAATAATGATGCCTTGAAATGGGGGGAATTTCTAAATCTGTTGAATATGAATGTATCTTTCATTGTAAAGGTTGCATATCTGGATTTCTCCAGTGTACTTACATACGTGAGATAATCTTACCCGAGGTCCGTGGAGTGCGATTTTCAAGTCTCAACTCTGTTGTGAATTCTTTAATGATCGCTTCATGATTATTATCCCATCAGCCATGAACGAAGTGGTCTTGATTGTCGCATACACTTTAATTATTGAAAGTTATCATCATCTGATCTATGATGTTAGTGTACTGTACTTGTTGGCACTGTCACAATTTTGTGGAATGCCTACAAAATTTAGTGACCACCGCACAACTGCACAAGTGCACAACAAGCACTTAAAGTGATGTTTTCTTTTTCGCCAACTGGTATATCCAAACAAAATCAAAAAGAAAGTAAAGGTTACAGTACAATATTTCTAATGGCACTATAGATATCTTTGAATTTCTTGAAGCGCATATAATGAAGAGAATTTCAAATATAATTATATAAGAAAATTTTGTATGAACCCATATTATATATAAGACATGATCATTAGAAAATTTGGTCCAGTGCTTATAAAGTTTAAAGAGGTATCTCCATCTTTTATCTTTGTGATTATGGACTAACAAAATTGCTACAAAATCTTCTTGTACTTCTTATTTTTTTATTAGTGAAGTTGCGTTATTAAAAAGTCAATACTTCAATGTAACAATACACGGGTCAATCTCGAAAACAACTTCTCTTTTTTCTTAAACAGGGGTAAGGTTGCGTACATCCTGACCCCGATCACCCCCATTGTATGAGAATTTACGCTTGTTGTTGTTGTTGTTAGTTGTTCATTAGTGACCAACAAATGGTTAATAATAATCACGCAGTGCTCATTAATCAACCTTTTTTACCATTAATAAACCCTTATTGTACATAATTAAAATGGGTTCATACATGTTTTTTTACGTAATACGAGTAATATATATAGTCTCACAATTGTTTACCATGCATCTCCATTTTAGCAACCATGATTACTGTGAACATAAGTAGCTAGTGTGCGTGCTAGTGTATATATATATTCTAATTAACTAGCTACCGGCTCATAAAAACAATCCATAATCTCCATTTCAACTTTTAGCTATAGCAAATCTCTCATACATACATACATACATACTAATTTAAAACCTCTAGCTAAGCCACTCTTTTAATAATGGCCAATGGAGAAGGTCGGCTTCAATTCATCTGGGAAGTTCTAAGAGGGCGTTGGTTCATGGCATTCTCTGCCCTCTTGGTGATGTCAATGCAAGGTTCCATCTATATGTTTGGATCATACTCGAACGAGATAAAATTGTCACTAGGGTATGACCAGACAACCCTCAACCTCCTTAGTTTTTTCAAGAATCTAGGGGCCACCGTTGGAGTGCCTGCTGGGCTGTTGATGGAAGTTGCACCTCCCTGGGTTGTCCAACTATTGGGTGCTATGCTTAACTTCTTTGGCTACTTTATGATTTGGCTCAGCGTTACCAAACGAGTCGCTAAACCGGCTATTTGGCAAATCTGTTTATACATATGCGTAGGTACGTACATATATAGACAGTACACGTAGCAAACATGATTTTGTATTGCATGCAATCGTTTGTTGCAAAAAGCTAATTTCTCCTCGCGTCTAAAATATGTTAGCTTATTTTTATGAGAGAAAATATATTACTCACTCCATTTTTAAAAGTTCTTCCACTTTTTCCTTTTTGTTTGTCTCAGAAAGTTCTTCCACTTTTCAAATCTAGCATGTTTTTTTTGGCTAAATGACTCATTTCTCATTGTACTTTAGTCAAATTACCCTATTCCTCATTCTCACTCACCCATTTGTTGAGGATAAATTAGTCTTTTTTCAGCTTTCTTAATATGTGTGCACTCCAAAAAAGTGGAAGAACTTTTAGAAACGGAGGGAGTAGTTGTTTACTAAACGTGTTTTTCTAGGTTGGCAAATTTAGCAAGCTCATCAATGATAAAATTATAATTCTCCATCAAAAAAAAAAGATAAAATTATAAGTCGAGTTAAAATGCATGAACTTGATTTTGACCGGTTTTAATTTTAGTGTCAGTTAAACTAATTGAACCAGTTGAAAGACCAATTCGATAGCCGGTTGGGTTTACAAAACATTGAGTCCAAAATCTTCAAAAGAAACCTCATGAGTACAATTTGTCTTTAAGTAATGGAGTTTATTGAATGAGCAAATGTAACATACTAACATATTTTGTTGAATATTCCAAGTTGCTAGAAAGTGTATTTTTGATCTTTATCTATTTGAACGAAGAGAGTGGAGGGTATTTCTTTATTTTTTCCTTTGTAATTGAAAGATGAAGAACATATGAATCATTATTACTGAAAATGAATGAAAAGAGAGCAAAGTGATCATCTCCAAATTAAAATGTCACGCATTTGGTAATAAAAATAACATTAAAAATGCTCGTCTCTTAAAAAAAAATCCAAGAGCTAACCCATTGGCGGAGTATGTCACTACTTGTAAATACTGTATTGAAGATGATCAAAATGTAAATGGAAACTCTATCTTGGTATGACACATTTGTACTTTTGCTTGCAGGAGCTCAATCTCAAACCTTTGCAGACACAAGTGCCCTTGTCACTTGTGTGAAGAATTTCCCAAAGAGTCGAGGGGTGGTTTTAGGGTTATTAACAGGTTATGTTGGTCTAAGTGGTGCAATCATTACTCAACTCTACTATGCTATCTACGGTAACAACCCCAAGGCTTTGATTCTCCTAATTGCTTGGCTCCCTAGTGCTGTTTTTATTGCATTTATTTGCCCTATTAGATTCTTGAAAGTTGTCGGGCAGCAAAATGAGGTTCAAGTCTTTTACAAGATGCTATATAGTTCCCTTGCCCTTGCTGGTTTCATCATGATCATAACCATAGTAGAAAAGAGTGCGTCCTTCACACAAAGCGTTTTCGTAGGAAATGGTGTGTCGGTACTAATACTGCTCTTCTTGCCGATACTCATTGTGCTCAACGAAGAGTACAAGTTGTGTAAATTGAACTTGGAAGAGTTAAAAAGTGACCGGCCAGAAGATGTTGTGTTAAGTGTTGTAGATCAAAATGATCCTGCTGGGGTTATGCCTTCACCTAATCAAGACGATTCACTTATGTCTCCTTCATGTTCAACTGAGGTGCTCACAAAACAAAACGAAGATTCATGTCTAAGCAACATTTTTCGGCCCCCGGAAAGAGGAGAAGATTACAGCATTTTACAAGCTTTCGTTAGTGTTGACATGATCATTCTATTAGTAACCGTTATATGTGGAATTGGTGGCACGCTAACGGCAATGGATAACTTGGGTCAGATTGGAACATCTCTCGGGTACCCAATCCGAAGTATAAACACCTTCATATCACTTGTAAGCATATGGAATTATTTGGGACGGGTCGTGGCAGGCTTGGTTTCGGAGCATTATTTGAGCAAGTACAAGCTCCCAAGGCCTCTTATGCTCACTTTCACTCTTCTATTATCTTGTGTTGGATACCTTTTAATTGCCGGTAATGCACCTAATGGGCTCTACGTTGCTTCAGCTGTTATTGGCTTTTGCTTTGGTGCACAATGCGCATTGATGTACGCCATAATCTCAGAAATTTTTGGTCTCAAATATTTTGCAACACTATACAGTTTTGGTTCGTTGGCCGCTCCTATTGGGGGTTACTTTCTCAATGTGAAGCTAACAGGCTATTTGTATGATAAAGAAGCAAGAATGCAGCTGAAGAATTTGGGTTGGGAGAGAAAAGTAGGAGAAGATTTACACTGTAATGGACCCAAATGTTTCAGGTTGACATTTCTTATTATAACTGCCTTAACGTTACTTAGTGTGGTTGTTTCTCTACTGCTAGTGGTGAGAACCCGGAAATTTTACAAGAGTGACATTTACAAGAATTTTAAGGAGGTTGGTCAAGAGAAGACAAGCCATAGCAGAAGTTCATTCCGGTAAATGTCAGTCATCCGATCCCCTTCAACGGGTTTGGTACTTTGGTAAATCTCAGTCCTCACCTTCAATAGGTTTGGTACTTTGTTCTTTCATTTCATTTCTTTTCTGAAAGTACTAGCAATTGCCAATCGGGCATATCAGAGTCTCGGCAAAATGTTTGTCAGTTTGTCCCTTTTGTTTGTTATATATATGTAGGTTTGGTAGTTTATGTTCTTTCGTTTCTTTTTTGAATGTATATTAGCAATCGCCAATTGGGTATCTCAGCACAATGTTTGTCCTTTGTTTCTTATGTATGAATGTGAAGTATCTAAATGCATAGAATGAGTTCGAATAAGGTTATCGGTGGACATACATACATATAATAAGTCACTAATAAAGGTTCGGTGACTAGTTTTCCGATATGTTTGTTGCGCATGTAAACTTGCTCAATGTAAAATACTCTGAAGTATCCCCCCATTGCTCACCCAAGAAAAAAAGAACATTTTGCTCTTGCCAACATAAACGTAGTATGCAAAAGCTTTGATGTCTTATATGCAGGCATGCAGCTAAGAATTGATGTCTTAGACCAAGCGTGAGGTGGTGCAATCGCATATAGGGTTAGGGATGTCAATACAATCCAAATTCATGAATACCTTCTTAACTCGAATTGATTATATGAACAATCATTCGATTGAATGGATAGTAAAGCGGGTAATGGCCGGATTGGGTCGGATTTGAATGATGATTTTCCACCCGCCAAAGATTCATCGAGCCAAATAACATCTAAAAAATTACACTAAAGGAGAAAATGATTTAAATATAGTTTGATAAATCTTAATTTTCAACCGATTTCAATCTACTTTGAACTATTTTTTTGTACTCTCTTAGATTTTAAAAGGATATAAAGGTTTTAAACATATTATATTCCTTTCAGTTATTTTTGAATATAAATTAAGTCCATCCGTGTATACCCAAATTCAACAACCATTCATCTACGGGTGAAAGTTTTGCGGGTGATGGATGGATCGGGTGGAGTAGATGGTAAACAGATGGATGCAAGTGACGCCTAACTCGACCCGAATTCCATCATTTATATCCTTACATAGGGTCTTCTTTTTTTTTGGTCATGCCTCTAAGTTTTTAAATTTTAGTAAAAACTCTACGTTTGAAAGGAACTTTCAAGAAAATAATGAAGTTATCTTTTTCACATCCAAAATTGTCATCTCTTAAAAAACGCCCCAAGTTTGACATTAATTAGCAGAGGTCAGAGAGCCTCTTAATTGTTTGAGACGACCCTAAATTTGTACAACAGTACTTACTACTCCGTATAAGATATACTCGAACTGATTTGAGTGGCTCCTTGAAAAAACATGGGTCGCTTATAGCAATCAATCTTTATTGCAACACACACCCCATCGCAAGCTCGCCGGAGTTCATTAGTTTAATTATGTGACTATTTAATTATTTATTTCAACAGGTGACAACTTAGGTGATTAGAAATAATGGAAGTGCGGAACATAATTATGGATTCAGAACTTTGGACAGAATAGAAGTGATGAGAAGTGTCAGAAAAAGATCCTTTTTCACTTTAATCAGCGAGTTTTATCTTTGTGCTCTTTCATGCCACAATCTTGAATAACAAATTATTTGTATCCATACCATATTACCATCTTCATCATATTGGTATGTTAAATCAATCAAATTTCATTTGAAACATGACGATGGCACAATAATGCCTACTCCACTATAGCAACAATAACAATTCAAGAACGTACAGTCGCTTTAAGCAAGGGGTTAAAGACTGGCTACTTAGCTGGAGTAGATAACTCAAATACCACTATCAACCATCTTTTCTTAAAGGTATGAATTGAAAGCATTAATAATTCAGACATTTAATTTTTTTTACCCATACTTAGCATGCTGCACAATTTATATACTATAATATAGACCTGGTAATTGGGGCATTTGGTTCGGATTTGGGTCGGGTAATGACTTCGGATTCGGTTAGATTATAGTGCTATAATATCTAACTCGGTTCGAATTCCTTCCATATAAATCCACTAGAAAAAAATTCGGATATTTCACAAGCGTACATTTTAAGCCTTGTAGATTTTAAATCCGCGAGAAATAATTTTCGGGTTACTAAATCGAGTCGTTACTTTCCGGTTTGGATAAAAAGAAAGCAACCTCTTCGAATTTCAATTCGGTTTTGGGTCGATCGGGTTATTCGTTTCGGATAATCGGATTTAGATGAGGTTTGTCGGGTATACTATAAAGTATAATAACGTGGAACATTAGTATAAGTAGTAATAGCTACACGTTCATAAGGCTATCAACAATAAATATTTCTACTTCTTAGCTATTGCTAATCTCTCTTACCTAAATACGGAGTACATAGAACTTGTAGGCCATTTTTCTGATGACCAATGGCAATGGTACTGGGCTGCAGTTCATTTCGCAAGTTTTAAGAGGGCCTTGGTTTATGGCATTCTCTGCTCTCGTAGTTATGTCAATGCAAGGTTCCATCTATATGTTTGGATCATATACGAATGAGATAAAGTTGACTCTAGGATATGACCAAACGACCCTCAACCTCCTAAGTTTCTTCAAGAACGTAGGGGCTGCTGTTGGGGTGCCCGCAGGGCTATTGATGGAAATTGCACCCCCTTGGGTGGTGCAGTCTCTGGGCGCTGTCCTTAACTTCTTTGGCTACTTCATGATTTGGCTCAGCGTCACTAAACGCGTCCCTAAACCTGCTGTTTGGCAAATCTGTTTCTACATGTGCGTAGGTACGTACGTTTATATATATGAATTTACGTACCGATAAATGCAATACCTCCTCTCGAACGCAACTCCTATCATAATTTCATATGGATATATAAATTCTCTTTTCACAAATCAATCGTATCTCAGTCTATTGAGCTAGGCTTGTATTGTTCAAGTTTAAATTTTCAATTCATTTCAGCTTTTTCTCTAGTATACTTTATTCGTCAACGGAATAAGTTAACTCCTTTCAATCTGAGTGAATTATTAAATACTAAAATGGTTGCAGTATATATATATAGTTAATAATAGTATTGTGCGAAGTTGAGTTGAGCTGAATCAAAGTAATTGAACTAAATAGAACTAAAAATATACGGAACTTACTTGAAGCATTTATGTTTTAATGAATTTATTGTAGTTTTTACTTTTTAAGTTCATTAAACAAAATTTACATCTTCTTATAGGTGCACAATCTCAAACCTTTGCAGACACCAGTGCCCTCGTTACATGTGTGAAGAATTTCCCAAAGAGTCGAGGTGTTGTTTTGGGATTATTAACCGGTTACGTTGGCTTAAGTGGTGCGATCATAACTCAACTCTACTATGCCATCTATGGTAACAATAACCCCGCGGCTTTAATTCTCCTACTCGCTTGGCTCCCTAGTGCTGTTTTTATCGCATTTCTTTGCCCAATTCGATACTTGAAGGTTGTTGGGCAGAAAGACGATGAGAGAAAAGTATTTTATAAAATGATATGTGCTTCCCTCATCCTAGCTGGGTTTATCATGGTCATAACAATTGTTGAAAAGGATGTGTCCTTCACACAATACCAGTTTATAGGAATTGGAGTAGTGACACTAATCTTACTCTTCCTACCAGTACTTATTGTGATCAAAGAAGAGTACAGCTTGTGTAAAAATAGTGAAGAAGAGTTTAGTGTCCCTAGGAATGATGTGGTAAGTAATACTAGTGGTCAAATTGCTCTAGCTACTAGAATGCTTTCACCAGTGGAAGATAAAAGTTTGTCTCCTCCATCTACCACAGAGATGCTCAGAAAGAATGGCGATTCATTTCTGCAAAACATGTTTTGCGCCCCCAAAAGAGGTGAAGATTATACCATATTCCAAGCTCTTGTCAGTATTGACATGATCATTCTACTAATTTCTCAGCTAAGTGGATTTGGTGGTACACTGACCGCAATGGATAACTTGGGACAAATCGGAATATCTCTAGGGTACCCGACTCGAAGTGTAAACACCTTCGTATCAGTCGTATGCATATGGAATTACTTGGGGAGGATCGTAGCAGGTTTTATTTCAGAGCATTGTTTGATCAAGTACAAGCTCCCTAGGCCTCTTATGCTCACTTCAACCCTTCTATTATCTTGTGTTGGATACCTTTTAATTGCCTTTAACGTACCTAATGGCCTCTACGTTGCATCTGCTATTATTGGATTTTGCTTTGGGGCAGAAGCCTCGTTGGTGTTCTCCATAATCTCAGAATTATTCGGGCTGAAACATTACGCAACATTATACAGTTTTGGTCCGATGGCCGCTCCGGTTGCTGTTTACTTTCTCAATGTGCAGCTGACGGGGAATTTATACGATAAAGAAGCAAGAAGGCAAATGGATAATTCCGGTTGGCATGGAAAAGTGAGAGAAGATCTGCAATGTAGAGGGCCAAAATGTTTTAGGTTAGCATTTTGTGTTATTACCGCCTTAACGTTATTCAGTGTTGTTGTTTCACTACTTTTAGTAGTGAGAACTAGAGAATTTTACAAGGGTGACATTTACAAAAAGTTTGAGGAGGTGATACAGGAGACGACAGATAACAGCATAGATGGCAGTGACCCTGCGACGGACATTGAGAAGCTAGGGCAGAACAAAGAAAGCTATATATGATCTCGAAATCTGGAAACTCGCCAGGGCTTGTTGTTTACAACGCTAGTCTCATATAACATGTATACTACTTTAACATGAAGTTTTGCAAGGATGCTTAAATAGTCTTTAAGGAACTTATTTGAAGAAACAAGAAAGCATTGACCTCGAAACTATATAATGTTTAACAAGAGCATAGTGCCAGTTCCCTGTATATGTAAAATGAGCATCAAAATACAGATAAATACAGTGGCCCGCAATAAGGATCTCCAACATCAGAAGACGATGGCTAGTTCTCAGCTATGGAGAAGGCAGAACCAATTTTGTTTCCCAAGCGATAGCATTTGACATTAACAGGATATGGACCCACTTCTACGCGGTTGTCCTCACCTCCTGCGAAAAAGCAGAGTGTATAGAGGGCAAGTTCGAACTCAGGGCTAACTCCCACGAACATGGTAGAAACATTTTTGAGAACTCCATTCCACTCAAACTGGACTGTAAGTACCTGCGCCTCAGAATCTGGCTGCAGAAACATGGAGATGAGTATCATGCTATCACATCAGTTAAACTTGGAAAATCTAATAAATTGAAGGAACAGAAGCGAAAAATATTCTGCTTTATTTCAAACTAAACATAACTGCTTTCAATTTTAATCACATATTTAGCCATCTGCCCATTACCATAACCAAACCTAACTAAATAAGAATGATGGTGTACATACTAGCACTCCACCAGTCCACCGAGTGCTAGAGGCACACTGCAACTGATGTTAATGAAGTTTCTATGGTAAGTATCTTGTAACTTTGTAAGGCTAAGATAGGATCATAGTGATGTATCTGAAATATCTACCCCTTCAGTATCTTGTTTAATGGCTTGATGAGTTGATGGAGTTTTACAGCAAACAGAACAGGTTGATCTCAATATGGTATTATGGTTCCATTGCACCTGATCAAATATCAAATGTTAATTATGCTAATTATAGACTTAGATTAGTCCAACTTACACATTCTCCACGTCTACGAGGCCGAATATAACCTTGATAGTCAACTCTTCCCTTTGCTTCTTCCAGGCAAAACTGCAAAAAAGTTTGAGAACATTATAAATTTATGCAAGGATTTAACCATTTGGAGTACACATATATGCAGTGTCATGAGTTGCCAAGAGCATCTAGATCAAGTGGCACAAGTGGTGCGACCTGGCTTTGCAAGTAGGAGTTCTTGGGTTCTCATTTTGATGGCGATATGGAGTGGATAATGGGTTTATGATGTATTGGTCGAAGTGATCGACTGTCTTTCCTTTGATTGTTGATAGAGAATGAGAAGTTTTTCATCTTCAATCTCTCTGACACTTGACTTAGAAGATGAAGGTTACTTTTTCTTAGAAAGTGAAGTTAAAAGGGCTCTGAACAAGGGGAATTGGGAGAAACAAATCTATCTCCCAATTCAAGGAATGCGGAAAACTTCAGATGAAGTGTGTACCTGAAGCCAGTTGTGGAATCCCGATACTTCTTGTCCTTCCCGCTGCTTAATTTCTCCCACAAAAACGTGCTCGAAAGAAGAAGATGAACCAGAAGTACCACCTCGACCATAAAGAGTGAACCAGAGATCTATCAACATTGCCTTAAATTCTTGATGATCCCCATTGAAAGTACCGCTTCGTGAAAGATATTTGTATAGGTACTTGATAGGCGCAGTTCTGCTGATCTCTTCAATAAATGCAGTTTGCTCTTGTCTTTCTTCAGCGGTCACATCTTCCTTATACCCTGAATGTGGGTTGTAATTGTCCAGGAGAGAGCAAAATCGAGCAAATGTTGGTTTTCTGTAAACATCTTCAGCTACCCATGTAAATAGAGATGCTTCTGCCTTATCTTCCCTTTCGTGTACCCTAGTGCCCTCGCCTATATCGATCTCATATTCCTTGCCAGGTGTCAAGCGATTGTAATCAAGTTCCCACAGTTTTGAGCAGGCTCTTCTATAGTCAGCAAGTTCTTCTTCAGAGGGCTCCAACTCTGAAGCAGGCTTAACCTCCTCAGAGTATTCCTGTTCACTAGGGGGGCGCTTGTACGAATTCCATTGGTCCAAACGTATCGGCTGGTCAATAAGAAATTAACATGAGAACGGAAAAGAGGATCAGTTTAAGCCCTCAAGTGCTGCAAAAGTTAATATCACAATATCATATTATGCATGCAAAGCCACAACAATTAGAATCACACTCTGCGAGAATATGATAGCTATTAGCTATAGATTGGCAATCATACTCTCCAGTATATAAGTCTTGTGAAAATCAGCAACCCTCAGGCTCCCTTTTACTGTCTAATGTTCCAATCATCTTTGGTGCCTATTGTCACCAATTCATACATGTGCAGTTTCGGTTTGGTTTTTTATCAGCCATTTCTTAAGAGGTCCAGAATTCATTCATCAGTCATGTCGAGATTAAATTAGCAAGGATGAATCTTACCCTTCACAAATCTGAAGTCCTGAAGTAAATGACGAAAATGCAGGTGATGAAATTAGTACTTAAGTAGATAATGTACCTTCTGTGGACGTTTGTGATGCTTTGCAGTCTGCCAACCATCGGCATTTTCCTGTTGTTCCTTCACAGAGTCCAAAACAGAAAATCATAAACACAAGTTCTCACATTCTAGCAGAATGAGCATCAAGATTTTCTACATTGTACTACCAATTACCTTTCGGTTTTGGTTATAACCCTGCCCCTGACGACCTTCCTCATGCTCCTCCCGCTGATAATTCTCATTCACACGCTAGTTGTTTCAAAGCAGATTGACAACAATAATCAGGCAGACAGTACAAATGCATCTTTAACAAGAAACAATTCAACCAAAGTCACACACACAGATTTGCATAAATTATATGCATATAGCAGATTAGCAGTGAGCCAGTTAACTAAGCAGATATACCATTGTGATCCTAACATGTTATTCATCCAGTGCAAAATTGCAATTTTATCCTCCATATGTTTCAGTTGTTGGTTTTAAAATTCCAAACAAAGTTACAATAGTATATATGAAAAACAACTAATTTAGGACGAAGACAGTAGTTGATGTTTTATTATCTAATCATCTACTGTAAAACATTTCGATCAAATAAGTTCATAATTACAATCCAAGTTATAGAAAAAAAAAAGCAATCATACAATATTAAACTTACTCTAGTAAAGCCATTACAGAAAGAAACAAAACCGGTGAAAACACTGAAGACGGATAAAATTATAACTAAAACTGAATTGTAGCACTACCGACGAACAAAACACAACCTTAGGTTGACCTTTATTCGTCTACAATGTTATAATTTAATTGCATTCAGTTCACTTTCAAATATGAGACTGGGTCGAGGGGTCATTAATGACTACAAGATGAGTCGTTAATACACGGTCTCATATATAATATATAAAACGGGTTCCCACAATATTTTGTGAAAATAGAATACCTGTTGTTGCTGCTGATGAGGCCGTGACTGTGTGCCTGAGTCATACTCGTTGCTCCCGTAGCCCTCTCCCTACAACCACGCACCCAAAACAAAAAAGAGTTGTTTGAGATTATTCCCATGAAACAAAATGAAAACAGAGGCACAGAGAAGAAAAGAAAAGGAGTATTAAATAATGGGGGGCTTTACTTACTGCTCTGTTTCCACGACGATTATTGTCATGACGGGGTTTCTCCCTTTGATCATTTTCTTGATCCTCATCTTGCTCTCCTGAAACCACCTGCACATAACAAAAACACGTGATTACGAATAACAATAAAGTTTGAGAAACATTAGTTGGAAAAAAAAGGAAAAAGAAAAGAACCTTACCTCAGCCCAGGTGGATCTGGAAGTTTGTTCGACACGTTCGGAATTGTTGTTGTTGTTGTTATCGTTGTTACCGTCGTCGTCGTCGTTGTTGTTGTGTCCGATTGCCACGTCGACCAAGCCCCTGATAAGTCCTTCCATTTGTCTCTCTGTCTGTCTATAGAATTTCTTTGGGCAGTTGTTGTTGTTGGTGGGAAAGAAGAGAAGAGAGTGTAATGCAATAATAATAATAATGTGATAAAAGGAGTGACAGTTGAATAGAGTTGAACGAGTTGAGTTAGCTTTAATTTAGTTGAATGATATGAGAGAGAGTGGAGTGGACTTGTAGTGGGAGGGTCACTGGCACGTCGGTACGTAGCAGTTAATGACTGTTACTAATTGATTGGAGAGTGGATTGGATTGGAAGGTACTGTCAGTATCATGTCACTGTCTATGTACATTGTGTCAAGTCAGCTTTCCGCTTTCGTGATTAATTGTTGTGGGATTTTAAAGGTAACTGTGGATCGCCGACGATCGATCAGCATGGAACGTGATCCGAGAACCATCTCATGTGTGAATGCCGCTGGCGGGTCTTATTATTCTTTTCGATCATTTATCTCTTCAAATTATTTATTTATTCACTAAACCAAAATTTTTAAAACATATCCATAAAGGTGAAGAAGGTGGAGGATCAAGGGCTCGTTCTTTACTGCTGAACTTTACTGAACCGAATAAAATAGAACTAACTAAACCTAACTGAACTGAAAAAAAATTAAATCTTTTGTTTAGTTGTTTTTGACACTCAAACACTTATCAAAACCATATCAATATTGTAAGTTTATGAAAACATGGCGAATTGGCGAGACATTTCTAATGATACACTAATAACTACGAATGGATATCGAGACCAAACTTATGGCGTTCACAAGTTACGAGTTCAACTATGGAAAATAAAACTGAATTGAATAAAACTAAACTGAACTGAATTGTAGTGTAGTTGAACCGGCCTAAGACTTAAGCGCCATTCTCTCAACAATCTCAAGGTGTACTGAGCGTACTGCCATCATATGGGCATCTAAGATAGAATTCAATTCATTCAACCACGACATTTCCCACACGATATTGCAATCACTCGTCAACTCCTACATCTCCGAACACGTATGGACTATTCACCCATAATGAACACATGCGATTCTAATAGTGCAGTAATAATTAACAGATTTTGGCCGACCACTTCAACTCTGCCAATTGTCCGTCGATCACTGCCCACGAGTTGCATGTATGTATTTTGATGAAGACTAGATGAAATGTTTCAAACTTGAAATATGTGTTGAAGAATGAAGGAGAAGTATGGCATATATGCATTTTTTTTTTTTCGTGAGATTACATCTATGTTTGATATAGAGTATTTGTTTGTTTAGTTTGCAGTTAATTTCTTTGGTTTAATGCTGCAAATTTGAGAATGGAGACTAATAGCAAATCTATCAGAACTTGAGGAGGCTATTTGCTACCAACCAGAGTTTTTAATTGCTTATTTAGACAAACTTTTTGGAGCTATTTAATACTACCCAAAAGAAAAAAGGATTTCTATAAATTTCAATTTGGACGACATTAACTGATCTCATTCATCTTAAGATAAATTAATCCACATGTTACAAGTACATTGGTGGTACAAACAAATGGCACAAAAAGTGCCGCAAGAATTTCAACTCGCCAAGAATCGGCTCTGAGTATAATTACGGCTCAAAATTGATGCGCGATAAAAAAAGGCACGCCAGAAGTACAAACACCGACATCAAAATCATCGACAGCCAGCTTCATTTTCACAATTCACAATTCATAGGTACAATTGACTAAGGCACTGATGAACACAGCGAAAGAATCAGTACTTGCATGAAATACAATTCACTGGGCCTCTGATGACTGCGATGAAGAATCAGAACTCTCACGTACCCTCTTTGCCTTCCACTGGGACACTTCACGAGGCTGTCTAACTGCTACAAAATGAAGAGCACTGCTCTGGACTTGATAAATATGACACGCCCATGGATAAGAATCTATGGCAGACCAAACCTTTTGGGTCTCAAATTCAGCATCCTCAACCAATGACTCTGCCACACAGTAAACGGTATCAGCTTCAGGCTCATTGTACCCAGCAACAGCAACACATCCGAGAGCGACAAATCCTTCCGGAGCCCGCGGAAGCCATATAGTCACCGGGGTCACATAATCATCAGGGCAGTTCCTCCATACCTGTTGAACCCAGAAGAATTAATAGCGGATTTTCTCATAATGAGAGAATTTGTACAACAACAAATTGTGGAAGAATGAATTTCGGTCAAAAAAATTAGCGGGCAATCAACAAACAAGTAAGAGAACAATAGAGTACACCGCCTGATCCCAGGTTGGTCATTATATACTCATCACCCACTATAATCATGCTCTCCGAAACAGGATGATAAAGAGGGAAGCATCACATAACTCCGTAATGCTAATTATAGATAGATAGAGAGAGGGGGAGAGAGAGAGGGTTGAAAAGGTCAAATACTCAAATAAACATATTCAGTATTTCCGTACCAGGTCATATCCCACTGGAAGTACAAATTTCTGCTCATTGTAATGATAAAGAGCAGCGACATTCGGAGGATGGCTGCCAACACGTGCTATGTCCCCAATGAACACATACCTGAAGAAAAAGGTGACACATTGTTATAACAAATATTGAGACAACCACATATGGCAAGCGCTTTCTTCCGCATTAACAGGAAACAGAGTCTCGATTTAAGAAACAAATTCAAAGGTGCTCAGCTAAACCCTGGTCCGCTAAAGCCCACGGGTGTACTAAAGTATTTTCTGAACAGAGGCAAAACAGACACAAAGCTAGTATAGAACAAGAGGTGAGAGAAAAGGGCTTACCCAGAAGGACAAACTGGTCGCCAAACACTGCATATGTCCGCATCTTCCTGCCCCTAAACAGAAAACCCCTTCAGACAATAACATTTCTACATCCAAAACAACGACATGTACAGTTAAAAAGATAACCTCACCTTCTTTCTACACAATGGGCATCTGCCTCTAGATTCTTGCTCACTACTCCAAATCTTAGTAAAGTTAATACTGTGTTTAATAAACCTGCTTTCATCTGATATAGAACTAGATGAAGAAACTTCTCTCGACATAACGATAGCTTTATTCTGGCGGTGTGAATCTCTAGCATCTGTTTCACTCCAAGAAAAGTGCACATATCTCTGACTAGCAGGTACCTGCACAAGCAATTGTTTTTAGAAATAAAACAGAATTACGAGTGATTGTAAACCAAGACAGACGTATGACCTTTAAAGTTAAGCTCTTTGTATCTGACTGAAAAGCTTTCCACATCTTGCGCACAACTGAACAAATTTTGACTGATTGAGGTTCTTCACCATCGAAGACTTCCTCGAACTTGCACTTGATGACGCGAGCAAATGGTTCAGATCTTTTAAAAGCTTTGAGATGAAGAATCAGATGTGAAGGTTGAGGTCTTCCAGCTTTGGCTAACTCCAATGTCAGCAGCTCCTCCCAGGGCACATCCCACAAAATATTGCAAGGCTTCTTGTCCATATTGTCTGGAGCTTTGCACTAGATCCACACAACACATTCAAAATCAAGCAGAAATTAACAGGGAATTCAAGAATGTAAGACCAAATTTCTGTTCATTTACCTGGAGCAGCATAACCCTTTTGTTGGTAACCAATACAATACTTTTTTGAAGCACTACAAAATGATCCTGATAGTAGTCAGACCATGCAAATTTTGAAGGTTCCTTGAAGATTTTGGTACAACCCAAGTTATGACTCGCTTCTGCAAGCCACAGTATCATCTACACCAAAAACAACAAAAGGAACATAGCAAAATAAGTTAGTCCACTAGTAAATGGGACAGCAGAACAAATGATGCCCTTCATTTAGATTCATCATTTTCTATGTTTTAAGAAAAAGAGGGGGAAAGAAGGAAGTTAAAAGAAGTCTTCAAGTTAGAGCTCTGCCAAAAGAAGTGAAAAGTTTTGCATCAATAATTACTATCTTATTACTTTATTAGGCATAAAAAAAAAAGCAAGGATAAAGGTTTCACATCGACTAAAACCTAATGGACACTACAAAAACAGCAGTCATAAAAAATGATACCTGTCCAACTGCTTCTCGTTCATTGTATTCTCGAAGGATGCCATCTGAGTGTATAGCTCGAGGGTTTCTGACCCTTAGCAAGGTAGTCCGGTTATTTAAAACTTCAAAACACCTGGCACAACTAGCACCAATGCCATCAACTGTCAAAGAGAGAAAATCTAATGCTCCACTGACTGGTTGGACAATAAACCCCACAAAAGCACGTCCGAGCCCATGAGCAAATCCAAGAACGCCATTCTGCCTGGCACTCTCAACAGGCTTCCTAACCACTCCAGAAACACCAAAAGCAAAACCTTGTGCTAAAGCCTCAGTTCCTTGAATAAAGCCATCACCAACACCAGTGATCTTTCTAGACCATACCTGCATAACGCATACCAATTAATCTCAAAGACTAAAGTGAACTTAGAGACCCTACAAATGACCCAAAAACAAAAAAAAAATGCTGAGAGGACCTGTTTAGAACGCAACTGCAGAAACTGTCCATCTGTAGAGAGCTCTGCAAACCCTTTACTGAGAGACGCTAATGTGGATCTCGTCATTCCAAGTACATCAACTGAAAATATTAGATGTAGCGGATTGTGTATCAAATCCCTCCATACACGGTTAGTGATGGCAGGAACGACAGAGCTCCTTCTCATGAATCTGTCTCTGTGAACAACCTTTCGCAAATGGATCTGCCAAAAAATGTTTACACACTTAGTCCCAGCGTCCCACAATGTACTAAGTCGAGATTGAGGGATCCCACATATACTGCAAAATTGTAAATTCAACATATCCAGCCCAACTAGTATGTCTGACAGCACACGAGCAAAGGAATATCTGAGAGCATCAGATGTGACGACAGGATTATCAGAGAATAGCTTAAACACCAAACCAGGCCCAGTGCCTATGAAGCTGAAAGAATTATCCCATCTTTTAGCTTTAGGTGATTATGGACTATAGCAAAATGGTTAAGAAAACCTTCCAACACTTCTTATTTTTAGTGAAGTTGTTGGAAGTCAATAATTTATTGCAGCAATGCATTTAGGGTCAATCTCGGAAATAACCTACATGTTTTCTTAAACAGGGGTAAGGTTGCGTACATCCTAACCCCCGAGCACCTCCATTGAATGGGGATTACACTCGGTTGTTGTTGTAGCTTACACAAAACCATAACGAAATGATCATAATCAGATGCAATTCAAAGTGGCGTCCTGGTGTAAGCATAACTTTGATTTACAGTTGAAGGTTGACAGAAAAGCTACACTAACAAACAACAAATACTGAGCACACAAAGAAGCCATTACTTTGTGAAACCCCCACTAACCCGCGGGGGGGGGGGGG